>NJDC01000922.1:189236-199491 GCA_002245475.1 Calephelis virginiensis
CTACCATGCATTTGACACACACAAACAAATATATTGATGATAACGATAAAAGATCACAGATGGCGCACTAAAAAGTTTGGAAACAAAGTAGTTGGTCTTGAGAAATGAATATGGCGTTCTTATCAACAAGATATTAAAAATTACTATGGTCGAATTTCGACCAATGGGCGACCACTAGTTCTTAATTAATTTTCAATTTCAAGTTATTATTGTAAAGTATAAAAATTATTAGTGCGTAATAAGATAACATAGAGCTTCTCCAAATTTATAAAATTTCGTCGTTAATGTTAAATGTTCTTAAATAAGCTGCAGTGTTAATGCTATCATTCCATGTTTTTTCCGTGTTTGTTCGGATCTCCTTTGTAGAATAGATTATCTGCGTTCCCATTAGGTAACTTACGTTAAGGTTAAATGGTTATTACCAACCAGTGGACTGGTAGTAGAGTGCTGTGTGACTCGGCGAATCGTCTGTTAGGGTTCGGCCTGAACTATTCCTGCCGCCATCATGACAGTGTCATGTTCCGGTCTGGATGGTAGAGTATCCGGTAAGCTTGCACAATAATTGGCCTAACGCTTCGGTCAAAATCCAGCGACGCAACTATAACATCTATGGTGTCTATAGGCCACGGTAATCTCTCATCACCAGAAGAGCAGTATGCTTTTGTTCGCGGTCTTATCAAAAAATAATTTATTACACGGAAACCACTAAACCGATGGTTTGATAACATTGTGTATGTCTCTATAACCTAGGTCTTCGCATTGACAAATAGACATAAGCACTGGAGGCCAAAATAGTCTGCAAAAGAAGAAAAAACGATAATGTCGTTTTGGTCTAAATTTAAAAAAAAAAGTTTAACGCCCATATCACCAAAGATGAGGCAGAGGCACAACCAGGGCACCCACGACTAACTGAAAATACTAAGTCCCACAGTGTGTGATAGGTGGCAAGCCTATCGCCAACCGGACACATATCCTATCCCGAGCAACATTTTTTTTTATTAGAAAATTGAAAAAAAAAAAACATTTTTCTTTTTGTTGCCCGACCCGGGATTCGAAACCAAGACCTCATGCAGTCAAGTCCAACAACTGAACCGCTAGACCACAGACGCGATTCAATGTAAATTTCATATCAGCTTTAACTAATGAAACGAATCAACACTAAAAAAATTGTTAGCATGTTTAAAAGTCGACCTATCAGTGTAGGTGAAAGTCAAAGCTTGCTATAAGATTTATGTCAATGAATCATCTAAGAAAATGTTAAGCAGGTTTGTTCTGTCGAATTGAATTCTTTAGATTTTCTTTTATTTTTGCATTGTCTGCAAATGTATGCTAATCAGCCACTTAATGTTAGGCCTCTCCATTCGTCAGCACAATCCCCTATTAAGTCTATTATGGCGCTGTATTTCAGACCTTTCTTTATTACTTAATGTTCACGATTACGATGTTTTTTAAGGCACCTTCACGAACGTTTCATGTGATTGTAGTTCAATTCAAAAGCATTGCGATTGCTGAAGTTTGGAAACGTAGAAATGTTGCAGTTAAACGTAATATCTATTATCAAAAAATGCCAATTAAGCCTTGATACTTATGCACTCGTAGACGCATATGCGTCTTCAGCTCGTTTTCGCAATCTCGAATTGCGTAAACGTTGTTTGCAACTAAACAGTTGCGTGCTGGTACGCGTGCTTCTCATCCATTTCTTTTGTGTCGGTCAGGAACGCGCGTGACATTTGCGCCGTAGTGCGGCTCAAGCGCGTTTGACCTGCGTTTTAACAATGCAAACGCAACCTTCTTTTTTCATGTTTCACGGGATCTGCAGATAGCAAAAAAAACGTAGTCGGTATAAGTAAGTAAGTAAGTATCTTCACCCATATCCCCGAAGAGAATGGCAGAAGCACAACCAGGCACCCACGACTAGCTGAAGACACTAAGTCTCACAATGTGATAGGTGGCAGGTCTTGCAGTTTGATAGGATTTCGTGTTTTATCAATAACTAGCTGCTACCTGCGGCTTCGCCCGCGTTTTACAGAAACCCGGTGTGCGATCGGGATTTAAAATAGCCTATATGTTAATCCAGGTCACAATCTATCTGTCTTCCAAATTTCAGACAAATCCGTTCAGCCATTCGAGCGTGAAAGAGTAACAAACATCCATACATCCATACTTACAAACTTTCGCATTTATAATATTAATAGGATAATCAGCTAGAAAAATTAAAACGTAATGTTGAGAAAAACAATAGGTTTTACTATGTTCCACAAAATCGTAATTTTGCGGGCACTGGAGATGATCACGATTTTCTCTAAACTGGAGATTATATATAAAAACTCGTTGATTGATTATGAGTGTACTAGTCTAGCCTCTGGTGCCTTGTTTATAGGCAAAGAAGTATTTATCGCTACTTAGCATTAAACAAAGTCGCTTTTTGCTGTCCGCCACTCAGTAGTATACAGATCCTTAAAACTACGCAACGGATTTTATTGCGTTTTTTTGATAGATTGAGTGATTCAAGAGGGTATGTATAACAAACTTCTATGTTAATTTTGTTATGAAGTTTGTCTACCTTTGCTAAGCTGGGACGGGCTGCTTATATTATAATAAACAATTTACAATTACTTGTAAGTTTGTTTATGAAATTTATCGGAAGAACGAGATCATGTTAAAGACTTTTCGACACTACTTGCTATGACGAAATCCATTTCGACCAGGGTCTTAAAACCAAAGAGTATATAAATACTACGTAATAAGCGGCGGGACTTCCATAGATACATAGCAAACCCGAATTTTGTATGAAGTTTACTTAAATTGACATATGACATATTTAATTTGAAAGTAAGTCTAAGGGCATTCAGATTTGAGGCAACTAGTGTCATATGATTTAGGTGAATAAAAGAACATAGCAAACTTAATTCTTTTATTTTTTATATAAATGTTGCGCCAAACTGCTTAAAACAATTAATGTCCTCCAGTGCTCCAGTAAAATGACAGCTTAAAGTTTTCTTACTTAAATTTCAGCTATGGCTTTGATAGACAAACAGCCTTACTAAAACATAGATAATGAATCTGGTAAAACTAGTGGATACGGTTTTTAGGATAAAGTTTATCAACCCCGTCGTAAAGTAGACCGCATTGCAGCATTACTGGAAAACATGGTTTGTTTTACAAACGTTTAAATTTCAACGCAGTGCTCTTCCTGTCGGCTGTTGGCTTACTTATAAATTGCTTTCAGATGTAATATTTTAATTGGGTGACCCAGATGGATTACATGTATGCGTACGATGCGATCCAAACTCTAATTCAGTGCAATATTGTAAACATTTTGTTTATAGTACTGCTACGTTTATAGAACGCAGGCGCATCCGTTTCCTACATGTGTGTTTGTTGAAACGTTCCTGTAGATATTAGTTCTGTTTCTAATATGTTGAAGTTATCGTGGTGTATTGCGATATAGAGATCCCAATATAGCATAATCTAATGTGACTTAAGTAACTTTAAAACGGAACATTCTCGTAGTTTGGTATTGCGTTATATAGTTATGTATCTTAATATTTCGGTTATGCTACAAGGATCATTGTCACACGAGGACATTTAGTTATCTTCTTGATGGGTCACAATAATATAAAAAGAAAAAGAAATTCGTCATAAGCATTTGGAAAGTTTTTAAGTTATTTATGTTAGGTAGTCGATTGCGTTCCCTTATAACTAAAACGATTTTGCCTTTGTGGTTTAGCGTTTTGACGTTGTCGGACTTGAATTCTTGAGGTCCCGGGTTTGATACCGATGTCGGGCGATAAAATAAAAATAGAAAATGTGGATTTGCAATTTTCTAATAAAAATAACTTTGGCCGCGATTGGATGTGTGCTTGCCACCTATCACATATTGGGACTTAGTGCCTTCGGCTAGTCGGCTGTGCTTTGGTTGTACCTGTGCCTACATCTTCGGGGTGTGAAGATACTTCATTTGATCAAGTTTAGTTAAGTGTTGACCTGCAAAGTATGGATGTATCTAGTAAACATAAAATCAGAAAGGATTAAAACCCAAGTTAGATAAAGATGTTCTTGCAGTTATTGTGTATCCTTACGTCTATCTGGCACTCGATACTCTCTGCCTACCCTGCAAGGGACTTGGCGTGAAGATATGTTGTTGTTGTCTTTAATGGTTATTTATGACTATGATAGGTTCGTCGTTACTCTGCATCTGTACTGTACTCTGGATGTTTGTTTTGAATGGATTTATATAACACATAAGTGTACTATATTTATAAAAGTTTGTATATATGAAAACTCCGATTAGAATCTAGTATTTCTATAAAACCATAAACAATTAGGTTTAGTAGAAACCGAGAAGAGAAGGACCCTAGCTCGAAGCGAAGCTATTGATGTTATCACGAAATATCTAGATATTTAAATGGTTATAGCTTCCTACACAACAAGTCCTATTGATTTAAAAATAGCCAGCCGGTAGTAATCTGTTTCCCTTGAGGGCATTCGCTTTGTTTTATTAGATTATCAGTTACAGACGCTGTCCGAGTTCCTTTGTAATCCAATTAGCTATTGTTAAAAGATGGCAATTCGCGTAAACATTTCTAATTTAAATAGTCACTTAATTATTAATATTAAATTTATTCTGGAATCTATTAAAGTATTTCTATATATAAGAACCGTTTACTAACATCCATTAACACAAGCATATATTAGCTTACTTTGGAGTTTGATTCAATTTGTGTGCCTTGTCCATTACATTTATTCATTTATATTTATTTATTTATAACTACTGTGAACAGAAAGTAGTAAGGAAAGGTAGAATGAGTGTGCGTGTGTAGCATCTTGCATTGCTGAGATAATATGTGATTAAAAATTATTATTATTAGTTCAGTAATTTGTCTGTTCCGTTAACCCGTTCACTTTGTATCGAAAAAATAAATAATAAATATTTGCGTGAATATTTAGTACAAATTACAATTAGTTAAGTTTATGGAATAAAAACAAACTAATCTTATGTCTCTTATCTTATGTATGTATGTAATCACTTTGAATAGAAATAAAATATTCGTTATCCGTAGTTACTAGGATATTTTTTGTGGGAATATTATGTGGACTTACTACAAAGCTGTTACAATTTTTTTTTGTATCTTAAACTTTCTGGTAATACCAGCACTGTGTCAATTTTGGTGTGCAAATATTTTTTAATATTTAATAAAATTAATAATTTATGTTTATTTCAAACTTCATTACGTACAGTACAGTCAATGTCCGATATTAGGCAACCAGTTTAGTTAGTGTGCTTAGGTACTAGCTGTTTTTGATTAAGTAATATGTAAACAACAATATTTTTTCTTTTTTTTTAGACTTTCCCCGTATTGAAATCGGTCCTGAAAATCCTCTGCGAGTGGAAATCGATGGCACTGCGACGATGGAATGTAAGGTGGATGCAAAACCTAAAGTCAACTCGGTGAGATGGACAAGAAATGGCAAATACATATCCAACTCCTTCATTCACACAATACAAGGAGTGACGGTTCAAGATGCTGGGAAATACACATGTAGCGCCGATAACGGTCTTGGACGACCTGGAGAAAAAGAGATATACCTTGACGTCCTTTTCCCACCTAGTGTTACCGTCGATTCTAAAACATACGAGGCTGAGGAGGGAGGAACGGTAGAAATACGCTGCGACGTTTCTTCCAACCCTGAACCTATTACCATTGAATGGACTATGGAAGGAAAAACCGATTTCCGACAAAAAGGGAATACTTTATTGCTGAGCAAGGTAGACGCCGATATGGCTGGCACATACGTCTGTCGGGCAGTCAACGTGATTACCTCCAGTAATGGTAACAGAGCAGAACGATCCAGCAGCGCCTCAGTGGCTGTGCTTGTTCGCCATAAACCTGGAAGAGCTCATATCAGTCCTGACCATCCTATAGCTCAAGAAGGCGCTGGAGTTACTCTTACGTGCAGCGCTAAACCTCCTGGTTGGCCAGCTCCTCAATACCGCTGGTTCAGGGATATTGACGCGGGAGACACTAAGCCGAATGTCCTAGCTACTGGGAGCAAGTACACGATCCCTAGCGCTCATTTAGGCAGTGAAGGGGTCTACCATTGCCAAGCGACAAACGAACTCGGACATGGTGAACTAGCATCAGTTAATCTCGAAGTATACCAACCACCGCGGTTTCAATCAAAACTCCAACCACATATGATCAAGAATTCCGGTGAAAGGAACTATTCTCTCACGTGTGTTGCCTTAGGGAAACCTCTACCTTCAGTTAAATGGTTCAAGGATAATTCGGAAATCCGACCCGACGCTAATTTGTACGAAGTGAAAACTGAAACTAATGGAAGTCGAAACACTGTGTATAATATACAGAGTGTTCTTAAATTCAGTGGTAAGGCGAGACCCAATGGTGATGATTTGTTGCCGGAAGACCGGGGAATTTATTCTTGTGCATTCGAAAATGAAGTTAAAAAAGTAGAGTCTTCTATGCAACTCCGTATTGAACGTAAGTATAGCAGCTTCATATATTAATTAAAGGTCCCTATCTTTACGCTTTCGTATTGGGAAAAGAAAACTTAAATAAATTAAAATACACACACACTGATACATTAAAGAAATTAATTGAATTGAATGTTGTTCAGACACGTTAAAAGGGTTCATTGAATCGGTTGCAAAGGATCGAAAAAATAGAGATCCGAGACTATTGATCAGAAATACTTCTTTTAATTCTTTTCTGTCCTTTTTTATGTCTTTTGAAACATTATGCTATTTGTATAAAATAACGTTATCTTGAAACATATACTTTATTTTTTTTTTCATTAAAGTAGGTTTCACGGATGGGATTTTTTTGTATTTTTCAATAAAGACGATATAAATATCGGTAAACTTTAGTCATGCCCTTTATTTTATAAGTTGTTTTGCTGCCAGTGGTGATCTCCGACCACGTAAAGCAGCTTTGCCGGCTCGTTTTTGCTTTTAACAGGCTATTATTCGTCATCAACTCGGATAATTTCAATCGAAATATTCGCGACAATTTAACGCAAGAACGAAAACGCGAACAAGTATTAGTTTGTATCGTGATATTAACTACGTGTAACTGCAACCAAAACGTGCTTTATTATGTTTAAGTAATGCTTCCAAAGATATCTCCGAGATCAATGCAATAGTGCGGTATTGCATAAACATTTACAATTTCCTTTTACGTACGTACATGTTGGCCTTGCATTTCTTATTATTTACTACTGCATATGCCCGATGCCGCGTACCGAATACACATGTTTTTACAATACATACTTGTCATTTCGAAAAAGACAAAAGAATTGCTTGCCAGCTTGTCGTATACAAAAATTTCATTTTTGATACATGCTGTATAATTACCCAATTTTGAATTTTTTAAAAGGAGTTTTACATTTCAGATGAGCCAATTTCAATAAAGCAACAGAAGAAAGTAGCTTATGATTTAATGGAAAACGCTGAGATATCTTGTCGAGTACAAGCGTATCCGAAGCCAGAGTTCCAATGGTTCTACGGATCAAACACCGCACCCCTACAAATGTCTTCCGAAGGTCATTACGAAATCACAACCACGACCGACAATAACGATGTTTATCTAAGCGTATTACTGATTAGGAACATTAAGGCCCAGGACTATGGTGATTATTATTGTAAAGTGAAGAACTCGCTTGGTAATATCCGTCCGCAAATACGTCTCCAACCTAAAGGAGCTCCGGAAGCTCCGAGGTCGTTGTCCAGTCAGAAGGTTGGACCGTCTTATGTGACTTTGAAGTGGGAGTCAGGTTTCGATGGTGGTTTGTCGAATACGAAGTATTTCGTGTTGTATCGCCGTGTGAGGAGCGTGGCTAGTGGGGAACACTGCTCGCCGGACAAGCCTGAAGAATATGACTGGAAGGAGTACGACTGTAGACGTTCCAACCCATGTAATGTTACCCGTTTGGAGCAACACAACGCATACCATTTTAAGGTAAGATTTTCTTACGTCATAGATATATGAGTACCTAGATATGCCAATGTTTAGTTTCTAACATTTGCCATGTGAAAAACTAATTTTAAGTCGGCAACTAACAACTTTTGAATTAAACTCACTTGTATTGTTTTATTTGCATAAATAATGATATTGATTTCCCACCTGGAAATTTCCGGGGTTAAAAAGTAAAGTAAAACTCATTTACGGTTTGGAAGTTACACAAGAAATTGCTTATCACACCTAGTATCAAGTTTTTGCTACATCAAATTAAAACTTGCTTTCGACAAACGAACTTGGAAATTTCTTGAAAGTTATCAGAATTCGACTTTTAATGTTTCGCGTTTCGAGTAGTAACTAAAAACTTAGGCGCACACCGCGTAAAGAAGTTTGGTAAAAATAGTTGGTTAACCTGAAACGTGGCTTTAGTTCAGAAGTAGGTAAAATGTTAAAACTCATTCGGTTCTACAGCAACTAATTGAAGTTTTATTAAACGAGTTATTTTCAAGATTAAAATTCATACCGATACATACTTAATATTACAAAAGCGAAGGTCTGTCTGTTTGTTACGCTTTCACGGTTAAACTACTCTACAGATTTTGGTGAAATCTTACATGAATATAGTTAAAGTCCAGAGTTAAAACATAGGCTACTATTTTTTTAACTCATACCCCAAATGACTGTGTATAATGGGGGATAAAAGTTTGCATGAAAATCTTTTATACGTTAATTATGTCGCGGGTAAACAGCTCGTTTGCGTTAATTCTACAAATACTTGGAGTGGGATTAATATTTTAGACAGATAAAGAAATTTCTTTATTTCATTTAACTGTTGAACTGTAAACATTACATGTGAGTTTTATTTCAATAATGTTACCATCTCAATTTATGACTTTTGATAAAAATAGTTTAAAATTCTAACGATTAGTCTGTTTACTTTCGTGCTCTATATGCATCTAACATAGATCGACGATTTATAAACTACAACTACCACACTCGGCTTTACGCGCTTGACAAATTATAAAAAAATCTTACTAAAAAAGTCAAAATCTTATAGTAGTCTATATGTTATTCTTTGTGTAAACTATATTACAGTTTCATTTAAAGCGGTTCATTAGCATTAGTAAGATATACTTTCTCGTTTGTTTAATCTTCACTATTTTCATAGTTAATACTTACGTAGCTACTAATTACAAGGCTACAAATTACGTACCTACTACTTAAATAGCTACTAGTAATATCACACTTGGTGAATGTCACAATACATGTGAACATGAAACGACAGATAACCCCTAAAATATATATGTTACGTATAAATATATTATGGTAACTTGTAGGATGATAAAGAGCATGGTAGTCACATCTAGCGTACGAACATCTTGGTCCATGGTTCCAAAATCACCACAGGGAAGAAGGGTTTTTTTTAAATCATTTCACGTAGATTTTACAATCAGAATAGTGCAAAAGACTTTAAAGACAAATATCAGTATTAAAATCATTCATTATTTCTGTGTGTATGTATTGTCTGGGGCGAAATTTTTTCTTTCTTTAAAATTTATAGACATTCTTTATTTATTTTTCCTCACATAAGCTGTCTTATTAATAAACATGGAGCAAATAATCCAAGGTTCAACCTGTTATTATAGTCTTTACGTAATACAGGTTATATTATCAACTTCATTTTACTCCTACGTTAGATAGACTAATTAAAAGTTTTTTTTTTTTATTAATAAGACGGCTAATTTCGCTATTCCCTCGTTAAACTCAACCGAATTTTCTATACACGCTTAGTACATAGTTATGACCGCCTCGTTGGGCGAGTAGCTAGCGTACACGTCTAGCTACACCGACCAACCGCGAGGCTCGGGTTCGATTCCCGACGGGGGCAGGCATTTGTACATTTACATCAGTAGATCAGTCTGCATTTCCGGGTCTGGGTGCTTATTTCATTTATTCTGGTATCTACTTAAGTATTTCTATGTATTAGTATCGTTGACTAACACCCATAACACAAGCATATAATCTGCTTACTTTGGGGTTAGATTCAATTTGTGTGACTTGTCCAAGGGGTACATAGTACGTAGGCTGCATGATGTGTCTGATTAATTGATTACTTAAGTTATTATAGTTTTTGGAAGGAAGGCGAACAGGTAAATGTATTTCCTTATTTTTGTAAGTACACGTGACCTACTTAGACACCAAAGAGGTTAAAGGTGCGCTGCGAACAAGAATTGGAGATGTTAATCTTTTGTGTACTTACCAATTTGTGTTGTACG
>NJDC01000922.1:200285-214898 GCA_002245475.1 Calephelis virginiensis
GAGTCTTCTTCAACTGTCGCTTACTCAGTGTTGCCATCTGTTAGATACTCAAATTCTCTTGTAACGTCCCCAAAAAATACGTTATTTTCCAATCAGTATCAATATAAAACAGAGTAAATATTAGTCAGGGAACGTATAATGTATACGTTCCCTGACTAATATTTACTCTAACAGATGGCAACACTGAGTAAGCGTCAGTTGAAGAAGACGCCATTTATACTCAGTTTTTTAAATGTGCGGGTAGTCAACGTTCGTTATGAAATATTATGTTTTTAGAAATCAACCCTTATAGTGATATTTTGTACTGCATAGATAAACCCGATATGTTTTGAATCAATTTACATAACTATTTGTGAAGCCAAGCGCACCTCTGCTATTATGGTAATGGATTTATGTTTATGTGCATTGTGACGGCATTCATTATTTCTGTCTGTGTGTATTGTCTGGGGCGAAATTTTTTCTTTCTTTAAAATTTATAGACATTAATTATTTATTTTTCCTCACATACACCTCTAGCTGTCTTATTAATAAACATGGAGCAAATAATCTAAGGTTCAACCTGTTATTATAGTCTTTACGTAATACAGATTACATTATCAACTTCATTTTACTCCTACGTTAGATAGACTAATTTAAAGTTTTTTTTTATTAATAAGACGGCTAATTTCGCTATTCCCTCGTTAAACTCAACCGAATTTTCTATACACGCTTAGTACATAGTTATGACCGCCTCGTTGGGCGAGTAGCTAGCGTACACGTCTAGCTACACCGACCAACCGCGAGGCTCGGGTACGATTCCCGACGGGGGCACGCATTTGTACATTTACATCAGTAGATGTCTGCATTTCCGGGTCTGGGTGTTTATTTCATTTATTCTGGTATCTACCTAAGTATTTCTATGTATTAGTATCGTTGACTAACACCCATAACACAAGCATATAATTTGCTTACTTTGGGGTTAGATTTAATTTGTGTGACTTGTCCAAGGGGTACATAGTACGTAGGCTGCATGATGTGTCTGATTAATTGATTACTTAAGTTATTATAGTTTAATTTTTGTAAGTACACGTGACCTACTTAGACACCAAAGAGGTTAAAGGTGCGCTGCGAACAAGAATTGGAGATGTTAATCTTTTGTGTACTTACCAATTTGTGTTGTACGTATAATAGCTGCACTACGTGCTATATACATGGCTAACTTTGACATTGCGACGCAGAAAAATGGAAAACTAAGCTAAAAATCCGAATTCAGCAAAAAAAAAAACTTCACAACTATATTCTAAAACTATATAACATATTCTTTTAAATTTATACCCCAAGAAATATTAAAAACAATTCGCTCATGTTGTTATTCCGTAAATATTGCAATCAATCATATTCAGTGTTCCATGACGTATAGGCCCTCTTAGATCACTCTGGTGTCGCTCCCTAGAGAGTAGGGTGGCCAGTATTCGGATTTATCTCTCCCATCAGTTACCTGTCAAAACTGCATTGTAATAAATGGGTTTGATGTACTTTAATAAAACACTTTACTACCGAATAACTAAAGGTAATGAAGGAGGAAGGAAGGAATATTATATGTTTTAAGTGCTAGTGTGTTCTTAGTGTTTACAAGATCGACTATAAAACTATGTATATAATCCCCTTTTCCTCAGGTGAACGTACATGTATTTAGTCAAAATTCTTTGTTAAAATTATATGAACCCGCGTAAAATTGCCAGGGAGATAAATATTGCTTTGAAATCTGTACGGTACGTACGTAGTACGTAGAAGCTTTTTGTCACGCAAAAAAAAAAATATAGTTTTGGCAATTTCTTAATTTTAACAGTCAAAATTTGTTTTTTTTTTTGTACTTTACTATATTGCTATAAATTTTATTTTAGCACAGGGCAAGTGCTAAAATAAAAATACGTTTACTAAATTGGTTTATCCACGAGAATGAAATATAAGTTTTTAGATATCATTAACAGATGTTCCTGTTGTCTACATTCTTATTCAGGCAATATTAGGCACACTTTATACTTTGCTTGTGGTAAAACTCAACCCAAAAATTTAATACTTAATTGTAAATATTAAATTTAATAAAAATAGTCGTGGAAGTCAATTAAATTAACCGATAATGACACGCAGATGAAACCGTATTACGCAGGACATTGAATAAATTAATTATTTCGACAATGGTGCTTATGTCATATATTCACAATTAATTAATTAATACCGTCACAATGCACATAAACATAAATCCATTACCATAATAGCAGAGGTGCGCTTGGCTTCACAAATAGTTATGTAAATTGATTCAAAACATATCGATTGTGATTACTTGCGGTTTATCTATGCAGTAGAAAATATCACTATAAGGGTTGATTTCTAAAAACATAATATTTCATAACGAACGTTTACTACCCGCACATTTAAAAAACTGAGTATAAATGGAGTCTTCTTCAACTGTCGCTTACTCAGTGTTGCCATCTATCAGATACTCAAATTCTCTTGTAACGTCCCCAAAAAATACGTTATTTTCCAATCAGTATCAATATAAAACAGAGTAAATATTAGTCAGGGAACGTATACATTATACGTTCCCTGACTAATATTTACTCTAACAGATGGCAACACTGAGTAAGCGACAGTTGAAGAAGACGCCATTTATACTCTATATAGTATAGTCATTGACTATGTAGTGTGTAAATTGTATTGTTTCATTTATTTAGTACTAGATGTCGCTTGCGGTTACGCCTGTGGATTGCCTAATCCTAGCCCGCAGAAATTCGCTTTGTAATCTTGATAAAACGTAGACTATGTCACTCTCGCTTCATTGCGAATTAAAAGAATTACAAAGTAACAAATAAACATACATACAAATACACTTTTGCATTTATATATTAGTGTTTTTTTATTACTTTGATTGGATTTGATGATTTTGATGATTTTCCTGATTAAATAAGAAATACGTATGCTAACAATACAGACTTGAGAGCCGCCATATCTAATTTTAGCCTATGTGTGTTCGGGAATAACAGGTTACATATACTGAATTTTAGACCGAAACGGTTTACTGTCTAGGGATTTCAACAGTTCGTGTATAGATCAGTCAGTTAAAAAGACGATTTCGTTATTTTTGTACAGATTAACAAGTAATAACAATTTGCCCTATATCTCATTTTATATAAATTACAATGATGTTAATATTTAGATATCTACATAAATTTAAATCCCGTCAAAAGCATATTTGCTTTTAAATGCAGGCACAGATGGTATTAAATCACAATACGATGTTTTCCAAATGCAAAATAATTTTCATAATTTTGAAATAATTATAATAGCTTGAACATGATATAATTTGTTTGTTTTGTATAGTAGCGCTTTCTAATTGTCTAATAAAGACCAATGCGACTCTTAAAAATGTTTCCAAAGTATTAACGTATCCAATTTTACTAATCAAGCTGATAGAATAGGATTTATGTCTTAGAATACAGTATTTATAAAAAAAATTTGTTCAGTGAGCGGCCTTTCCACGTAATCCAAAATAGGCCACTAGAGCTATCGCAGACTTTTAACAACTAAAGGAAATGTATAAAATCGGTATAACGCCTGTATGGCATCATAGAAACCAAACGAATAAATCGATTTCGAAATACTGCGTCGCCTCTGTGGTCTAGCGGTCCATGTGTTGGACTTGACTTTATGAGGTCCTGTTTTCGATTCCCTGATCGGGTAAACAAAAAGAAAATGTGATTTTTCTAACTTTCTAATAAAAAAAAATGTTACTTGGGATTGGATGTGTACGCGGTTGGCGATAGGCTTTCCACCTATCACATTGTAGGACTTAGTGTCTTAGGCTAGTCATGGGTGCCTTTGTTGTGCCTCTGCCTACCACTTCAGTGATGTGGGCGTGATGATACTTATATACTGCGTTACTTTATAAATTTATATGGTTTTTGACACTTGGACATAGAACTTAGTTACATGTCATAATAATTAACAAATTCCCTAAAACTAGTGAATTTACTGAGGTGTAACAATTCAGTTTTAAAACTATCAACGCACTGCACGATCTCAATGTCTAAACTCTAATGCATGTCTATAACCTTTTGCACTATAAAAATATAGCGAGTCTTCAACTTTTTTATAACATAACTCTTGCATACGTTAGATGTGATTATACAACTACATAGGAATATATTTGCTTATTGACTAACTAAGCGAACACACGGCAACAAATACACATATCTGAGAACATTGATGTCATATAATGTTTTTGATGCGTATAGAGGGTGGAAGGGTGATTAATGAAGCAGGATTTTTTTGTATTTTTGAGTTATAAGTTTCGACCAAAATAAATAATTGGAAGAGTCAAGGAACTATCTTATATGTAACAAATTATTACAGTCTATATTTTGTTACAATATAACATAGCTGTAAAACATCTGTGCGATAAAAAAAAACTGTTGTTAAGTGATTCGCGTGCTTTAATTTTTATAATTCTTCAGTACATAATGGGAGCACAAGTATCTTATTTTGGTTGGAGTTTATAAACATTCTGGTATTGTGAATGTAATGTTATATACATATATTCTAAAGTATACTACCATTCGAGTTCAATACATTTAATAAAATTATTTTTTATTGTTATCGCTCCCATCAGCATGAGACATTTGCATTTAAGGTAATATTGTCCCTAATTAAAATAAATGCTTATGAAACATCTGCGTAGCTTTTCATGGAATGGTACATTTTATTGGGTATTATAAAAGCTTTTAAATTTTAGGTGAAAGCTGTAAACACCAAAGGTCAGAGTAATTACTCCAACGAAATCTCCGTCACTACAAAGGTTGATAAGATTCTCCCACCGGAGCAAGCCACTTATGATCCAAGCACATGGACGATTTCGTTCAGCGTCGGTCCTACATGCCTGCCTCTTGTAGGTGTGGCCGAAGGGCTCGGCCCCAACGGTGGCTGGCAGGTACGTGATATATTGTGTTTACAAATACAATTTAATTATAACTTGCCTTTCCCTAAAATTGTGTGCAAATTGGCAAAGTTAACCCAAAACATATTTAAAATATATTTTTTTAATTAACTACCACGCTATAGTTCCTTTTTGTTTCTTTTGTTTTAATTTTAATATTTGCGAGATAGTGTAAATGATTTTTATTCACTGTTAAAAGTAATTTCGTTATTATGATAAACGCACCATTGTTAGTATTGCCAAATATTTATCTATGGTATTTTATTATAATTATGGTAATAATTTTCATTTAGAGAATTTTTTTTCGCCTCAGTGGTCTAGTGGTCCGACGGCGGACTTCACTTCTTGAATTCGCGGGTTCGATTCCCAAGTCGGGCAACAAAAAAATAGAAAATGTATATTTCCAATTTTCTAACAAAAATGACGTTGCCCGTGATTGAATATGTGCCCGTTTGGCGATATTCTTGCCACCTATCACATTGTGGGACTTAGTGTCTACGCTTCGGCTAGTCGTGGGCGGCTTGGTTGTGCCTCTGCCTACCTAAGATCAAAGCGTTTTAATATCATTTGTTTTGTTCTTAATTCGAAATTACGCAGCAATCTATTGCAAATAATATGCCTTTGCTTTAAAATAAAAATTGTTTGTAGGTGGTAGATACATTACCGCTACGACTTTCCGGTGTTAGTACCACAATTCAAGAGAAAATATTGGACCCACCCACCCGCCGCGGCAGAAACTCAGCTGAGCCGATACTGGATCATCTTAACCCGCGGATACGTTTACAACTCTGTTTGCAAGACAACCAGAACGTTTGCAGCGCTTACGTTGAGACTGACAGTAAGTATTTTTTATTCAGAACTAGCGGCCCGCCCCAGCTTCGTACGGGTATAAAATAACATGTGAACCTTCCTCTTTAAAAACGTTACCTATTAAAAAAATCCGCATCAAAATCCGTTGCGTAGTTTGAAAGATTTAAGCATACAAAGGGACATAGGGACAGAGAACTCGACTTTGTTTTATACTATGTAGTGAGATAATTTTTTTTTTCATAATATACAACTACATCTACAAGCAAAAGTTCCAAACAAGCTATGCAAGCAAACACAGTAACATTGTCTAATTTGTCGGCACAAAGCTATGGAGACCGATAAATTTCAACTGTCTGCTCTGGACCTTGTGGCATCCGTACTCTCTAGACATGACGCTGAAAGTTTTGTAGAATCAAATAAATATTTGAGATATTTACACTTTAACATTTTAAACAAACAAATAGGTCCTGCGTTCTACATACACTCACTGTTTACCGCGCTTTTTAATGCTTATGATTTTCATGCAAACTTTCATACCCCATTTTTTAAGCTTGATTTTTCTTATATTTTCTTATGACAGACTGTTTGAATTCCAGTTTTTAAATATGTGTATATCAAATAAAACTAAAATCGGTCCAGCGGTTTAGTAGTGGAAGCGTAACAGACGGACAGACAAAAAGACGAACATTTCGCAATTATATAATATTTGTATGGACGAGTATACATTAAAACACAATAGAGCGCAAGTAAAATAAATTTATACCTAGAAATTATTTATTCAGGGCGCTACTGAATTTTATAGACTTTGATTTGTTAGAAAAAATATTTTTTTTGAATATCGGTCTCTTACGGACGGAGACATTATTTTTTATTTCGACAATTTTGAAACGCCATGGAAATGCAAGTCGGTGCTCTTTATAATCTTGCACGTTGATAATATTTGTCTAGTGTAAGGTGTAAGGTCATACGTATACCCTCTAAGCTGTATTCTTTGTCTTCCTTACGTATATCCACCCTTATAATCTCATGATCCATAAAGGGTGGGTATATTTGTGTTTTGCATAAGAAAATGTAAGGAGAACTTTGCAATATCGTATGAAGGTGCGGAGACGGCCTATCAAGATTGTTATCACAGCAATTTAATAATAGCAAGAAAATTACACACGCTGTCTTAATTTACTGCAAACAGGGCACTTCAGAATAATGCATCAAGAAAAATTGCAAGTTATTAAAACTTTGCAAACTCCAACTCATTGATGTTGTATGATATTATACTTTTTCATCTTTTAAGGGCTATAGAGTATAGATACACATTTTCATATTTTTTTATTTCATGAAACAGTAAATAAAATAAAGTAATTTTGGGCGCATTTTGTGTAATTTGGTTCTGTGAAAGTGTATATATATATATGTATTAAGTGAATATCTAGGGTATTCATAAAGATATTAGTGTATCGTGTGTTTTCTCGATGTCGCCAAAGCTGACTAGATAAGCTAGGGTAAGGATGCTAATATAGCTTTACCTAAAGCCCTGACGTGGCTGATTATGCGAAATCGGGCAACATCTTGATGCAAATTAATAAAACTCGAATGGCAATGGAAACTAAAAATAATACTATCAGCCTAAAAATAAAATCTTTTGTATTTCATTGTGAACGATATTAAATAGACTTTTTTTTTCAGTTGGTCCATCATACACAAAAGAAGCAGCCACCTTGACCACAGCAACAGTTATCGCCATAGTCGTCTCGTGCCTCGTGTTTCTTCTATTCCTTAGTCTACTGTTTGCATTTTGTCGATGCAAACGGAAGGAAATCCGTAAAAAGACAGCCAGAGATTACGACGAGATGGATTCCATGCGACCGCCAATGGTTTCGCCTCCCAACCAGGCACCTCCTCCATACTACCCAAGCACTGGCATGGAGAACAAGGCTCTAGAACATTCGATGGACTTACAGCATTCTATAGACGACTCCAAGAACGCGGTGTACGCCACACAAGGTGGTTATGGATACCACATGGCTCCACACACACCTGCACATCCCGGCCAGAACATGTCGAACACCGATTGTAAGTATTTTTCATTTTTATTTTTGCAAAAGGCAATCAATCTTAACTACTGTTTGAAGGTCGATTTTTCTAATCTTAACGAGTCCCGATCCGTTGGTAGTTTAAAAAATGTCGACTCGCACAAATACCACTTGTATGGTTCAAGTGAATAAAGATTTTTCTGATTCTGATACTGATTCGCAAACACATTGCAATATGTGCGCGTAGTAGTCGTAGCCTGTAGTGTGTTTGTTACACAAATTGTAACTCTGTACCGCCATACCATCGGAACCTTATACGGTAACGTTTGTAATTAAATCATACTGTTAACAGTTTTAAAGCGACAGTCACGGCTATTGATCCTTTCGAAAGTCTAGAAAAACGTATAGAATATAAAAAAACTAGATGCTACCTGCGGCTTCGCCCGCGTTTTCACAGAAACCCGGTGTACGATCGGGATTAAAAATAGCCTATATGTTAATCCAGGACACAATCTATCTGTCTTCCAAATTTCAGACAAATCCGGTCAGCCATTCGAGCGTGAAAGAGTAACAAACATCCATACATCCATACTTACAAACTTTCGCATTTATAATATTAATAGGATAACGTTTACTAGATTTTATATAATCCAATTTCAATTTGGAAATACGAAATTTGGTTTATTCCAAAATTTACTGTGTTACTTAACAGGAAATCCTAAGAGAATGATATCAACAAAATTTTTGTATACACCCTAATAGATTGAAAAGAATGTTCCAGAAGTCACTTAAGTAGAAATAAATCTATTTTTATGTCATATCATACTTTGTAGTGGGTGTCTCGGCGTCGTGTGTTTCTAACTTATGCATCCTAGGAATATGTAATGACAGCACTCAGAATACTGCCTCAGTACTTAATAAGCTTTTACAGCGAAGTTTACCCCGTCAAAGGTATCACGAATAGCTGTTAATGAGGCCATATATGTCGACGTGTTCAATAATTTATATAATCTAAAGGATTTTATCCCCTAAACAAGAGGCATTATTTGCAAAATTGTTTTCGTAAACATGTCGCCAAATATTAATGAAATTTATTACTACACATCAAATTTAAATTTATACGCTTTGACTGTAACCAGATATAACTGTGATATTGCCTCTTTGAATTCCTTCTATTATTTGTATCACTAACGTTTATTGGCCACAAATCAATTTACAATTTACTGCAAAAAAATATTTACCTCATGAATATTATGAATACATAGAAGTGAATATGAAACATACAAATTAGTTGCTATGGTATAAAGAGATACCTTTGCACAGAGTACACTGCCATACAAAGGACGAGGAAATGTCGCGAGACCAAATAAGCAATTTAAATCTAAAAGAGGTCAATTGCTGTTTTAATGTCATTAAAGTAAGATAGACAAGCCTGCCATCGATACCATAGATTTTTTTGAAGAATACACATGACGCCATTTCCAGGGTTAATTAATCGGTACCTGAGTAAAATGATAGGTGTAGCCAGTTTCAAATATATTTTAGCCATATAAAAAAATTTAACCAAACCAGCATTAATCTGTAACTTGTTCCAGAGCATTGTGAAAACTTTTCGAATGTAAATGCCTACTGTGTCGAGACCATAAAAATATTATAAATGTGAAAGTGTATGTTTGTCCTTCACGATGCTCTGGTTTAATTTTTGTATGTAAAGATAGTTGAGAGGTTGGAAAGTGATAAATGCTGATTTTTATCCCAACACCTAATCAAATTCCGTCGGGAAAGCTATTCTTTAATAAGCCACTTTTTCAAATTTTTGTATTAGAATTAGAATGATCTTGTCCAATGCACATTACTCATCATAACCTTATTTCTCACGCATGCACAAAGGACTAAGCAGTGTCAACTGCGCGGACGGTAACCAAAATACTTATCAAACAACAGTTTTCTTGCATGCCAAACCACAATACGATATATCTGTGAACTGTAATTTCCAACGCGATCTATCCATAGGGGTGAATATGGGTTACCTAGAGAACGGATACACGAACAGCAACAACGGGGGCAGCGTGAACTCCCAGGACTCGTTATGGCAGATGAAGGCGGCGGCGAACAGTCCCCCGGGCATGCCCACGCAGATGATCGACCGTCAAAGCAATTATGGGTAACAATTTTCGATATATATTTCTCGCCTTTTTTTTATGATTGTGATTGAAATCAATTGTTTCTTTTTACAGCTGCCAATAAATGTGATGTTTCGAAGGCAACAATCATATGGCTATAAATGTGATTTAGTTTTTTTGACAGAAAAAGTAATTAGACGCGATTTGAGCTTTTTTTAAACTTAACACACAGAATGACCTGATGGTTAGAGACAATCATGCAGACACCATAAATATTATAACTGCCTCGCTGTTATGTGACCGGTGTACTACTTAATGTACAGAAGGCCAACCGAAGTATCTGACCTTCTTACAGTACTTTGAAAGTATTGTAAGGGAGTCAACAATTTCGTTTGCTTACTGTACAAGCCTATCGACTACCCGATCCTACGAACCGGAACACAACACTATACACTGTTATTGTGGTGGCGATACTAGGTAAACGGTCAAGTTGCATCACTTAGCTAGTGGTCTTGTTGGAAATAAAAGAGGAATGGGTAATTTTTTCACACCCAATTTCATTATCAGCAATTGACGACTATGCGGCCACAGCTTTGTCTATTCATTATTATTGATATTAAGCTGTCTTAGGTATGTTTTTTTTACAAACGCGTAGATTTCGACAATGCCGTCTCCCGATGACGGTAGTAAAATAGAAAAACAAGATGGAAGGTTGCTGCATTCTAAAAATGAACGTTAGAAGTCTTACTAAAAAAATGTTTAAACACTGTTTAAACACATGTTTACTAAACATTGACTTAAATTGGACTCTCAATCAAAAACATGCTGCCGTGTCATCCATGTGTAGCATTCAATTTTAGATGGTGTTTAGTTAAACAGTTGCTTTTTTTTGTAGTAAGGCGGTAAGAATGTATCTATATGTGTTTTCTGTGAACTTGTTGGATATCTTTTTTGTATATATAAATCCTAAATACGAGCCTCAGTCCTTACTTTTAAGTAATTTCATTTGAAATATATAACTTAATTAAAATACTTTATTCAAAACTTTTACATTTGAGGTAAGGAAGCAATCGCATTAGCGAAATAACTTTTAAAAGGTCAGCGGTGTTCCGATAAGAGCTTCCATCAAGTAAGATCTCTAGAATTAAGAGGATCAGAATTTGAATTCGTGCCAAATAAGCCTTACTTTGGAGTACGGTTGACTTTAACTGAAAAGACCTTTTAAATACAAAACTTTCAATGCACTAGTTCTAAAGTTGAAAACTTGTTCGATGTTTGCCTAACTAAAGTTTCAATAGATTGAAATGAATGTATATTAAACTAAAATACTATTAGTAAGCACAGATGGCGGTATTTTGTACGGCTTTTGCTTATCGTCGAGTTGGTATTTTTTATATGCTTAATACAAAAAAAATGAAAATATCTTACTGCCAACCATGAAATAGCATTTGTTTTTTTTTCTGTTTTTGTTTATAATTTATTTGTCGAATGTGTTTAACTTATGCACACAAATGTTTTAGTTATCCAATTATATTATTTTTGTTTGTTATTATTAAATTATTATTTGACAAAGATAGTACAAGTGATTTGTATTACGTGTCTATATATTCTAAAATAGTAGCTGCTTTCGTTCCGTTGCTAGACAACCTTAATTCTCTATTATGTATGGAACTAGATCGAAACGCGGCAAGTCACTGAAAAGATTCGTCAAAAGAACCTCAGTGGTCTTCCTTTTTAGGGTTCCGTAGCCAAATAAATGGCAAAAAATCAAACTCTTTATAGATTCAACGTTTTTTTAATGTTACGGCAACATCATTCCGAGACCATTAGGACTACGCAGTTTCAACTTGGTTGGTAGATATATTCCGTGAATCGGTTAATGATTGTTATGCAAAATAAATAACGCAGGATGTTCATAGATAGAATGGTCTTTATAAATGGTCTTGAATCCCAAAACCGGTTTTTCTTCAGTCAATCTTATGAAAGACAGACACTTGAAAGTGGAAAAATGTCTTAAACTTTAAAAAAAAGGCAATGAACACTGGTATATAAAACTTTGCACATTTACGGCCAATATTATATTAATAATCAATCCTAATCCTAAACTTGCTGTCCAAGATTGATATTTTGATCCATTTTTATGTTATCGCTTGCCAATAACATATAATAACATATAGGATAGGCCGACGGATACGCAGCTATCTGATTGCTTGAAATCCATTTTTAGAGATACATTATTAACATTGGCCGATAGTCAGCAGTTTTTAAGATATAGAACTTTTAAAAAAACATGAATGTAATTATCATTAGTACAATACTACAAAAACAAAGTTTTTGATAGTATTTGTACAAAGAGATTTTTAATTTGTGCTATGGTATTACGGAACCCTTAATGTGTGAGCCTGATTCGCACATGTATTTTTTTTTTATTTCTAAATTTTGCATTAAAATGTAATACTTCAACAGTATACCAACGCAATAATTATAAATTACATTTTCTGAGAGGTTGGTACGAGAAGCAATTAATCAATCATCAAAGCACTTACGTTTCTTTGATATTGTAACCCCCTTTTTTACATTTTTTAATATACGTTAGTTATAAAACCACACATACATAATATTTTAACATATTTTTTTTAGTTCATTACGTTCACATATGCGGGATGAAATTTAAAAATGCATTTAATATCTCTCCATTATGAAGGCTTTCCAAATAAAAGTCACAACGTTATTGTTCATTCATTCAAGCATTTTTATTTACTATTTTAGGTTTACAGTAGGTTACCGCCTAATTTCCCGGAACGCGAGTGAACGTTTTTTCGATTTTTTTATACAATTGGATAATATTCATATACTTTAAAGGAAAATGCATGGTTTAAGTTGGTCATTCACGCAATAATCAAAATGATGAATTTCGAGTGCTTTTAAAGTGTTTTTAGTTCTCTTTTAAAATTATGAAAATGCTAGCTGATGCTTGGACTTTATTGATACTTACGCTACTTGAAACTATACCTGGTTTTACCTTTGCCTACCTCTACGGTGATATGGGCGTGAAGATACTTACTTTTACTTACTTTTTTAAAATTACAAGTAAGAAAAACTTGTTAGGAATCACTTGTGCAATTTTCAATGATACTTATTATAAAAAAAGTAATGTTATCTGTATTATAACAGTTACGACCCCATCACCCATGGCGGGTACGGCACACTGGACGACTACGCTCCGTACCCACCACTGCCCCACGGGGGCCATGCAGGGCTCCCGCCACATGGAGGCCTGCCCTCTCACCCTCCGCTCGGGCTCCGCTCGTCACAGACACCCTCGCGGCAGGACTACTGCTCCGACCCGTACGCCTCCGTCCACAAGCCTAAGAAGCGGATGGACCAGCATATAGGTAAGACTCCACTACTGCTACTTCACTTACCATCAAACGACCCATTTGCCTCATATATACATACACACACGCACCCGCATACGTCCACAAACACGAACACATACATACATGCGCAAATATTCAACTAGGCGCACACGTATATTTTGTATCGTTCGGAAAATACGAGTATTAAGGTATTTTATTCTATGTTCATGCAAACGTTAACACCGTAAATGTGTGGTTTCCTAACGCCCCTGGTGCTGCGGCTTATCAAGCACAGCTGGCAATGAAATACAACAACGCACAGTACACATACAGGGGTTATTAATACATACTAGACGATCACAGATGTGTCTGTGCTACCTAAATTAGATGCCAATCATGAGGCATACGTATGAGGTGTACTACATTTTTTTATGATATTTCTCTTCTGATGGCCATTGCCTGTAAACACCGTATGTATTACTGGTGCGTCGCCATCTTATGGCGAGAGTTTTTGGTTAAGTGTGCTAATCTACTATCCTACCCTGCTGCACGAAAACGTCCAAGGCAACCACTGACACTTTTTCGGCAAGAATAGCTAAGACAATAGAACCAAGTGTAACATAAAAAGTATTCTTACTTTTACAAACCCGGGCCCAGAAATAAGTATAGCATAAATGTTACCGTACAGCTCCTTTCGACGATGAATATCACAAACGGAAAATACCAACTACTTAATTTTCGGTGTTTCACGTAAAGATAAAAACGTTTACGTATTTTACTCGTATATAGACTTCTTGAGCTGACTATTACTGAGAGGTGTAGGTATTTTATGTTCTTAATAGCACCTTTCCATCTCGGTGATAGATGAGTCCTAAATGCTTGTTATTTCGCAAAACATGTCGCGTTAATGTTTGAGTGAGGTGAGATGTACGATGATTTTTACCGAAAATAACTTAAACGCGTAATTGGTTTCGGTAAGTCTTCTACTCGTAGTAACTAGAAAATAAAAACTATGCCCACATGATAATGTTCTGGTCAAATAAGTGCCTTAGATTTCGTTTTACGATATCAGTTTTCATTGGATAGAATACATAATTTGTACTTAAATATGTGTTTATATTAAAATAAGCACTGACACATCAAAAGATCAAACTTTGCTGTAAGTCATATTCACATAAACATCCAAAATATACATATTTTCACACCAAATCCTATGCGAATTAGGCTGTGAGCCAATAGTGCCAAACATCACTTATCCTTGTAGAACCGCCTAGCTTTCTTTACATTCTTTACTTTCTATAGATTTACATGCACGGCGG
>NJDC01000922.1:223691-245882 GCA_002245475.1 Calephelis virginiensis
GCAGTAGTGTGTAACGGTGTGGCGACGCGTCGCCATGTGCAATCGACTGTGCGATTCTTCTCACAATCTGTTATTTTTTGCATATTACTTTTACAAAATAATGTCGATGTTTCACATCTGCCAAGCGTCCCGTGATGGTTCGCATTTTTTTAAATTCTTGGTAGTTATATAATACCAGTTGGTAGTTAAATTCATAGCCGAATGAAACTGATCTAAATAAACTTTATTTAAAATACTTATTTGCTAAAAATAAAGAATATCAAATGTTGAAAGTCCTAAGTCATTAGGTTTAAATTAAAATACGGTTACTGTTTTGCTTTACTTATAATTTATATGTACTTATGATATAATATTATGGTATAGCAAGCTATTTACACATTTTCTACATGTTTTGTATTATTACTTGTAAATACTATTATAGTTTTAAGTAATTAGAATATTTGATTTATTATGAGAGTTTATTAACACTTCGACTACTACAACGAATGTGAATCCATATAAATTTTAAAAATGGTGCGATTTCTGTTTTTTTTATTGCTTTTATATTCTTGTGCATGAAATTTATGCAAGTTATGATAAATAGCTACTGGTATGTAACTATTATAAGGTTGATGTTTTGTAAATTCAAAAGTGTTAATTTTGTGATTTGTGTTCTACAGTTATTAAAATGTGTACTAACATATCTATGGTTATATATGTTATATATAGCAGAATTTTCACATATCACAGCTTTATTATTTTTACAAGCGTACATATACAGTACGTTTTTTTGTATTGTCTTAAGAAATCATCTCGTCTCCAAATATGTAACAGCAGTACTTAAATAATAGTTAGGTATTAATAAATTCAATGTCTTCATAAACGTATATGTAAATATTAGTTTTAGTGATATTTTTTGTCATTTTTATTCGTTCGTTATAATGTATTGCCTCCTTTATGTTATTCAAAATACTAACAGCTTTGTAATGATGTAGATATATCATTCACCGACCTAGCTTAAAGCATTCTGGAAATCATGTGTCGCATGCCACAAATGCTTAAAATGCGCCCATCGAATAGCTTCCACATCTACATTCTATTGATTTTGTCTGCGAAATATTAAATATATTTACAATATCAGGATTCAACTACGATATGTATCGACTCTTATTATTTAAGTCTCTTTTTTGTAACCTTTGAAAGCAAATATTATAAAAACCGTTGTAACAACAAATCATGTACTTAGTGATTGTCCCAAGTCAATATTTCCCGTACAAATCGAAAAATGAAGATATTTTGTGAAAATAAGGAGGTTTAGTATTCGATTGGTAGATTGAAGGCAATTTATTCATAGACAAACTCTAACAGTAAAAGCTTTTAGCTGTTTAATATTAAATAGATTCATAATGGAGATACATATTTCATGTAATGTATCTGTTGTGTTGCTGTTGTTATAATTATTTGCCGTATATTTTTAAATATCATCGAATGTTCTAGGGGTTATGGAAAATCTATGCTGCATTATTTAATAAATTTGTTTCCTCTTAGACGTTTTTGTTTTAGTAAGGTTAATGTGAATATTTCTTAAAAAATGCCCTTTTTTAATTATTTTTTTTAACACTACAAACTTTTAAATGTTTTTAATGTTCGGTCGGATATCTTGGCCAAACTGAAACTCTAAGTAATTCTTCTGCTTATATATATTTTAATGTCTCACGGCATGCGAAAAGTTAATCGAAATTAAGCCATATACTAAGTATAAGTCTTTAGGAAGTCCAATTTTACTGTATATTTCTTTTAGGTTAAGATAAAACCTTGTAAATATAATTGTAGTACTTAAAAATAAATGGTTCGATAATACTATTTATTTCATTTTTAAAACCTGTAGATATACAATCCGAATGTGGATGAATGTAAATACCCGGGGGGTACCTAGGTTGATATTCCATGATCAAATCGCTCGGGTTTTATTCAAGAGTCTCCGAAACCGGCGTGTTTGTATTAAAAGGATAATGAATATGAAGGAAGCCAGGCTGATCTGCCAGAATCGTGAGATTTGGCACTGAATACTCTGCCTACCCCGTATGGGACTTGGCGTGAAGATGTATGTATGTATGTAACACTTGTAGTTTTGAATCACTGATATTGAGTGATTGATTCGTTCCTGTGAATTCGTCCCTTGGGTCACCAATCCAAACATTTGTATTTCATTTATATTTTTAGTGGATGATTGATGAATTCATTTGGCATCCAAAAAGTACGTTCTAACATCGTTAAAAATGTGATAGGTCATTGTTCATTGGTATTTTTGTTTATTTATTGTTGTAAATGTCTCTTGACAAGTTACACAAATTTAATCTAACCCCAAAATAACGCAAGTTATATGCTTGTGTTATGGGCGTTAGTCAAATAATACGGAATAAATTTAATAAACACCCAGACCCGAAAATGCAGACACCTAAATGTTCATCATCAAATGCCTGCCCCGACGGGAATCAAACCCTAACCTTGTCGGATGGTCGGTGTAGTTAGCGTAGTAGTGTACGCTAGCCATTCGACCAACGAAGCATTGAAATGTATATAAATACAGAGATATTTGAATAAATACTTATCTCTGGACATGTACAAAAAGTTAAATCTCAAAGTAAGAAAATTATATACGTGTGTAAGTCAAAGATGCTAAATAAACACGAAGACTTACCGATTAAATTACGAAATACCTGTACCTACCGATTCTATTTATTGGTATATTTCATTCACATTTTATTGTAGGTACACAGAGATCGATTTTGTACAAAAGGCGAGCGATAGATATCTTACAGCTAACCTATGATAGAGAAAAAACAATACAAAATAAAAAGTGATAGGTAGACAGTGTACAAACTTAAGATTAAAGTGATTAATTAGTACTAAAATATGTATTTATTGCTAATAACAAAAGGAGGTAAAAAATGGTCAAAGTCGCGGGGAGCCGCTGGATGCCAGCGACTGGTGACCGTGACTTGTGACGTTCTTTGGAGGAGGCCTATGTCCAGCAGTGGACGTCCTCCGGCTGATGATGGTGATGTAAAAAAATTACATAAGTAAATGTTATACCTACTAGTAATTAAGTTATAACAAGCAGTGCTACCATTACTTTGCCGCCCTGGGCGATTTATCTAAATCTATATATATATATCTAAGAAGCTTTTGTTAAAATTTGAGACCAATCGGTTTTTGTAGTTTTTGAGAAATCGTGATCACCGCCTTCGAAAAAACTGTTTCGAGAAAAACACGTTTGAAGTTTTATATCCATATGTTAGGCCAGCCAGCCGCGCTCATTAAAAAAGCTATACAATTTTAAATACTGATAATACCACTGAATACTACTACACAAATTTGAAGTTATGCCGAAAAAAAAATCGAGCATTGAATACCCAGAATCGATTCTTTATCAATTCCAGCAATTAGGAATCGAGTCTCAAGAATCGATTCTTTTTGAGAAGGAATCGATTCTCACGTGGAATCGGAAGCGATTCTGCTATCCCTACAATAAACACAACGTTGAGGGAGGAGGGCAAGAAAGGAGTCCGTCAAGGTCACTCCTAATCACTGCGCTGTTGCTTTGACGCTGTCACTGTTCTGTGCAGCGCGGCGGCGCCGGCGACGGTTGTTCGATACAAGCCGAGGGAGTTATTTTATATTTGGACTTGGAGTATAATCGTAACTCGAGGCTTGCACTAACGTACATATTCTTAGGCTTATTCTTTGTGTAAAATGTGATACAGAAAATTTTACCCTTCACATTCATATCATGATTTTATTATTTTAAAATTTGTCGTTCTTTAAAATTTGTTTGCCGCCCCCAAAAATTTTCCGCCCTGGGCAGCCGCCCGGTCTGCCCACCCCTGGGGCCGGCCCTGCCATTATAGCACTAAAGCTTCGGTAGTAAATAGTATTTTGGCGACCTATGGCATACTTCTAGACTCTAGTTGCGCCCCTTCGCATCTTCAGCACTACTGTCGAGACGACAATACGTCTATGATCCTCAGTTGGAATAGCGAGCTAGCACCGTACATCTTCATTGAATAGATGATTTTACATTTGGTTTGAAGATATCATTTCATTGATTAATAAAACTTTGTTAAAAAAGTCGTAAAGAAAGTAAGTAAAGCGACGGTTTTAACTTTTAATTTTGATGTTAGAACTGCAGGTATTTTTATTTAGAAGTTGAAAAATAAACAGCCGACTATCATGATGGTAATAGATACCCGTCGCCTATAGACATTGGTGATTGCTGTTAGTTGAGATTTTAGGCCGAGTGCAAGCGTAGGCGATTTTTCTCTTCTGCGCGAGACAGTACAATGACGAGAACTGAAACGGTAGCGGCAGGAATATGTAAGAATATAATTGGCACCAATCCAGGCACGCCGCTGTACAACACTCTGCTTAGCTGACTGACTCCACTCGTAGAACAAATAATTCAAGTGCCAGCGACAGGATCGCGACAT
The DNA here is from genome assembly GCA_002245475.1 of Calephelis virginiensis. Classification (NCBI taxonomy): domain Eukaryota; kingdom Metazoa; phylum Arthropoda; class Insecta; order Lepidoptera; family Riodinidae; genus Calephelis; species Calephelis virginiensis. Next base: position 228,161 of record NJDC01000922.1, read on the forward strand.
ATCCAGCGACGGTTTCATCAGAATGTTTACATATCGTAACAAAAATATTGTGTAGATACCTACGAAAGGGTAAGCTGCCTTATGGAAAGTAGTCATCGCTGTTCATGGACATTACTTCAAGGCGATGCATGCTTCTTCAAATATTAATTTGGTTCCAGCTCCGCTTCTTTGCCTGTTACACGTGCTTCGTTGATATTCCTTGCATACGAACTGAAAGGAACCACGTTTATTGTTCGGGCGGATAAGGAATCTTCTCTGCCTGAGAAGGTATTTCCAGAGCAATAAAACTAAAGCGTCTTCAAGGAAAGAGCGAATAGACACTCTACTTCTAACGTAGTAGTATAATTTCACTGTCTACCCTACTTCATTTTCCATCAGGTGACGTAAGGATCAATATGTACTCATTTATTAATACCAGAGATTACTAAATATATTGTCTTTGGTAGGTACATTACACACATAGATATGATTACACACATATACTTTTTTTATACATTTTTTCATAATAACTCCAAGGTCAAAGCTCGGTGGAAACATTATGAAAAGAGGCTGTTCCAAAATTTAACTTATTTCCACCTATCAAGTATAGGAAAAATTAAAATGTCTTTCCTAGTTTCCTCGCAGTCTAACGGTATGAAAGTACTATCTAATGTTATGCCCCATCACTTTTCCATACCCATTTTCAGCCAAATCCGTTTAACCGTTCTTGAATTAGTCACTTTTATATTATAGATAGATATTAAGTATTTGCTGAATTTCTGTAAATTCAATAACTCTGCTACATATTTGTACAAATCGGCTAAGTGGAATTCTAAGTTCAAGCAAGCGAACGGAGGGTATCGCTGTTATACAAACAATATTAATCAATAAACAACGCGTATATCTTTGTTTCTCTTTGTTTTTATTCAATATATTAAAATAAATCCCCATTTCGCGTGTTCATCAACAGATGAACAGATGGACCAATTTTGTTAATTCTTTTTGTGCTATGCTGGTTATTGTCAGGAGAATGGTCTAATGAAGAGAAAAATCGGGAAAAATCATTACTTTAATTTTTCCTGTTCCTGTACAAACTGTTAGTACTTACCTGATAATGTCTATTGATACAAAGTTTGCTGGGTCAGCTAGATTGTTACGAACTGTAACAAGAAATATGCTCTTAATTTAGTCTCCACTTATTTTAATTATTTATTTTAACTGTTGTTGATATTTTGATTATAATTACGACTCATTCTAATTTTAAATATGTTTCATTGTCATATTGCTTCTACCATTTGTAGCTTTGTATAAAAATGCAGGTTGTGTATACATACACATGTGTATACATACATAAAGTTAAAATATGTTTGTAGTAGAGTATATAAATACTACGTAATAAGAGGCGGGACTTCCATAGATGCATAGCAAACCCGAATTTGCATAAAATTTACTTGAAAAATTATAATCCGTATAGTTTGAAAGTAAGTCTAAAGGCATTCAGATATAAGGCAACTAGTGTCATATGATTTGGGCGAATAAAAAATATGGCAAACTTATTTTTTTTATTTTTGTATATGAAAGTTGCGCTAAGCTGGTAGTAGGTACCTATATGTGCAATAGGAATTTAGGTATGTTTAAAGACTTACATATTTAATTTATTTTTCAATATGTTATTTCTTTATAACTTATGTCATTGTTTTGTCATTTATAATTACGGAAAGAACAATTTTGAATTTCACTGCAATTGTAGAGATGCACAAGTAAGTATCCTAGGTATGTTAAGTACGGAACACAAAATATGTATTTATGTATGTATGTATGTATTGCTTATTGTTATTAGGTCTCATTACATTTGAATATATAACCCTAAATGTGTTCTAAATAAATTCATTTGAATTTTGAAATTCTTAAGTCGATTGGAGCGATAAAAATATTTTACTGTCAAATATTGAGATGTAGGTCAAATTTATCATGTCCTTATCTCTTTGTGCAAACAGACTTAGGATGATCAAAAGATATCTTATTTGTATACGTAAGGATATATAAAAAAAATTATGGGGGTTGCACCAAATCTTTCAAACCAAGCTAAACCACCTCTAGTGTACTGGTCCTTTTTTGATGTTGACTGTATAAGGACTCGAGTTTGTTTCCTAATTCGAGTTTGTTTATTGCCCAGCTCGGCAACTCAAATAGTGTTTTTTTTTAATTTTCTTAAAAAAACGAATTCCGGAATTGGCCAAGTACGTATTCGTCGATAGGTTTGTCACCTATGTTATCGACAGTCCTTATGTTGCTTGGAGTAAAACAACCTAGTTACCAAGGAATGTAAATACTCTTTAGCAAGAACCAGTTACTTTAGACAAACAAACTAATTTGTGGTTTTCTCTGATAGACCTTAAATGCGGTTTCATAGTAAAACACCCACAGATCAACATAACTTGTTTCTGTGCGTCCGAGCACTGTAATCTTCGGTCAGACGAAACTGACGTGCAAAGATTGTTGCTGCCACTGCCCTCTACGGTAAAAGTTCACAGTAGGTATACTAAGTAATCTGTGATACCAGAGATTAGTAAATATAATTATATATATTGTCTTTGGTGATACTAAGTATACTGTGAACTTTTACGTTGTCTTACTACTCTTACCTGTTCAAGTGTTTATCCGTGTTTTTAATATATGTAATTGGTCCAATATAATATTTTTTTCTTGTTATAAGTAGGTACATTATAACAATATATTATAAGAGTTAGTTGGTTGTTTGATATATTATATTGATAAACCAAACCAACTCTTAGACACCGTAGGTACACATTATACAGGTGTAGCATTATCTTACGGCTGGGATTGGACACGTTTGCTAGTCTGTCAGTTTCTCTAAGCTCCAGCACCAAACCCAATGACACCGAACACCCACTTGATGGTGGTAAAAAAGGCAAGGAAGCGGTATTTATTCAGGTCAACTGCGTTACTACTAGACTATGGTATTCTTTGGTTACAACACTCCATCACCTACTACGTATGAGTCTGTCTGTCTATCCGCTTGTGTTTCCCGGCTAAAACGATGGACCTATGTTGATGAAATTTTACGTGCGTAAAATTAAAGACCCGAGTTCAAACATAAACTACTTGTTCTAAAAATCAACACTCCTTGGACTGAAATAGGTATGAAAGTGTGTATGAAAATTTATTCTTCGTTGTCGAAGGCGCGGCCAAAACAGATAATCTTTATCAACTCGACCGCTCGGCGTGGCTCGGCCGTTTCGTTAGTCTAGGAACGAGATAAAATTAATTTCTTACGCCAATTCTATGGCTTAGCTAGGTAGTCAGAGACCTTTGTGCAAAACTAAACTAGGGTCCAACTAAACTGTTAGAATTCTTTCTAATTTTAGCACTTCTCCTATTGTTTCTTAAGCAGGATATTTCGCAGATTAGACTATGCTTTGCGCTTAGCTAATACGGATAAAATCAATTGAAACTAAACAAAGATGGTCGAGAATTGTTAGACAATGAAAACAGATCGGGGCCCAAAAGTCAAGAACGGCAAGGGTGCATGGCACTGTCTAGAGTACGCGATCGTAGCTACGCCACTACTTAATAAAACTCTTCAAGTGTTGAAGTTAGTTAAGTATATATATGATGAGGGTACATTTTTACGATGCGCGCGCACACCGTCACGAAAAACCGACATGATGAAGTTAGCTATGAAGTTAGCTATAGATAACATTTTAAAGTTAAGTTAAGTAGTATCTTCACGCCCATATCCCCGAAGAGGTAGGCAGAGGTACAACCAAGGGACCCACGACTAGCCGAAGACACTAAGTCCCACAATGTGATAGGTGGCAAGCCTATCGCCAACCGGGCACATTTCCAATCCCGACCAACATTTTTTTTTATTAGAAAATTGGAAAAATCCAATTTTCTTTATGTTGGCCGACCCGGGATCCGAACCCAGGACCTCATGCAGTCAAGTCCAACACCCGGACCGCTAGACCACAGAGGCGATTTTAGTTTTTAAAAAGATTTTTATCTTATTACGCCGAAGAAGTATAACTTCTAACGCGTGTACATAAGTACATACACACTTTTTTTTATGACTAACTTGTTGCTGACCTTGCGGTTTTTATAATTTGACCGGGCTTTGTGGGCCGAATAGAGTGCTTAACCCGAGAAATCATCATTTTTTGGATTAGACTGTTCCCTACAACGCCAGCAACAAGGGCTGTCTCTCGAGAGACCGAAGCTCTACTTGGTTCTGGTTAAAGGGTGGGTCGATTGGGTTGCGGCTCGTCGCCGGCGTTAGGCGCCGGACGGAAGAGAGTTCTTCGTCGCCGACATTGGAGACGACGCTGTAGCGCGGTGACATGTGCTGTTGCCTCTTATGTTGGGATCGAGAGGTAGATTCGCGTTTGCAGTCGTTATTGGCTAGCAGGCATCCGATAATATCTATGTGACGGGGTGTCCTGAATTTGTAGGGTATATCCGTGGCCGATGTATAGTCACAAGCGGGTCCGAGAACACCGAGTTTGGATGGCCATTCGTTATTTCCAAATAGCGTATGTGGCTCCTGTTTGCGAAGAGGGCTACCTAGACGTTCGGCGGTCGGGGTACGTCGTTCGTGTAGAAGGTGTATAGCAAAGGTGAGAATACCGAGCCCTGCTACACTTCCACCTCTAGTGACCTAGGTACCTACTGATCGAGATCTACCTTCAAGTATCGCAAACCGGTCAAGCTACAAGTACGGATGTTGCCTATGGTGAAGATTTGAATATATTTCAGGGCTGCAACGTTTTAGCGCATAAAGTTTACAGCGTGGTTCTGGATAATGATAAATTGTTCACAGTGCAAGCTTTTGGCATTTGTCTGTTGTTGTTGGTATGTTTTAAACTAACAGAACCTACTTTTCCTACTGTTATACTAATCACGTCTGTGGTCAAGCGGTCCATACGCTTGCCACCTATCACATTGTGTGACTTAATGTTTTCGGCTAGTCGTGGGTGACCTGATTGTGACTCTGCCGAACTCTTCGGCGATATGGGCGTGAAGATATCTATATTTTATATACTACGTTTTTTAACCTTATTCTGACAGGTAGACTTACTACGTAGCTTACAGTGACTAAATGGATCGATTTCGATGAGGTTTTTTTGTTTGAAAACTGGCGTGATCCATATGGCTCTTTCATATATTATTGATATCTAGGAAGTTGGCTATTAAGAAAATAAACTGAAGGGTAAAAGAATTTCAATTACACGAAGGGCGTTGGCATCTAGTGCTTACTACATATACCTACCTACTAGAATAATGTGCCTACTTAATAGAATTTAACAGTGTACATTCAACAATTTTTAGAATCCTCTTTTTTTAAAATGTTCTATTTTAAGACCTGTGATATGCTAAGCGCAGTGTAGAAAATTTTACGTCCAGAGAAGACAGAATAGGTCAAATGCAAATTCATTGATAGACCATATTAGAAAATCTGATCTCCAAGTTACAGTTTGTGTCAGATAGAGATAACACTAACCTAAGTTGAAATATAATTAAATACGTCCAAAGTACAGACTTGTCTGAAGATATACTGCGAAGAAACCAAGCTCTCTAAACAACACACCATCTTTCCGAAAAGTATTCCTGAAAATTGTAGACCATCTGCATTCACTTGGCGTTGCACTATCAACTAAACTAAATTTTGGACAATAATTAATAACAAGGTAGAAACAATAATAAATATGAAATATATTAGCAATAAAAACAGCATCTGATAATGCAACTAACCTGGTAGAAATGATCATGCTTTTATAGTAAGAATTAGGGCGCTACCTTAGATTGTGACAAATTATGTCACTAACTCGCATGATGTAATTCGATAAGTTTATCTTTCAATGATTTTAGCTGAGTCATTATCTGAGCTTTAATGGACAAAGATATTTCCTCGACTTGACACGGGTCAACCCTTTTCAGGATGTCTATCTATATTCTACGTTTACTATATCTGGCCAGCGTCTCCGCCCGCATTAGTATTATAATTACTTGTTATTAGTATTTTAGAAAGCCAAAGTAATGATATTTCACAGAGACAATTACATAATAGGCCTACATCCCAACCATTGGACAGCGACGTACCGAAAACATCGATGTCTTTAGGCTATAGTCACGGTTTTCTCTAATGAAAATGAAAATAAAAATTATACATCTCCGGAATATGTGTTTTAAAAGTTGTTAAAAGATTTTATGCATACAAACCATATATTTAGGACTAAATCTATGATACAACATTCTCTACCACATTGTGGTGTGCAAATATTTAATTAAATTGAATATTTATATACATTTTAATTTAAAATTTAAATCACAGCACTTATTCATATTTTTTTGAAATATTTTATTTAGGTATGTGTTTAATGAGCTCATAATTTATTAGAAATAATTTTAAAGGTAGAATAATTTTAATCCTATCTACTGTACACTACCACCGTTTTCAAAACTAGCCAGTAAGGAGAAGAAAGGGCAAAAAAAAAACTCCCCGGAAAGACCCTAGGCCTATTACCTATTAGCTTTTACTACCACTTATCTGTAAGAGCTGTGTGCTTATTGATCTCTTACATAAAAAAGACGTAGGTAGCCAGATCGGATGTAACGGTTTTAGAATTTATGTGAATGTAGGTATGCGAACACGTGAAATTGTACATCTATCAACAGTGTCTTTAACGAGGATGGAAGGTACACAGCGAATGTAGAAAAGAGAATGACAGACGTTTTGTTATCTTATCTATGAATAATGAAGTCTTAAATTAGGTATCTAATGTTCTTCTAAAGTTAAAAAAAATGTTTTTCTAAACTTAAATCTTTTTTTGTTTTTTGTTGCTAAAATTGTTAATGCGTGATGCAATAACCAAGGAAATAGAAATTAATTTTTAATATGATTACCCGCGATTTCGTCAGTGTAGTTTAGAGTTTCATATAAACTTTTACCTCCCATAGTGAACTACAATTTGGAAGTTAATTTTTGAAAAACTTAGCCTACCTATGTTTGAAACTATAGGTCTTTAACTATATGCATATCAAAATTAATAGAATCTATTAAGCAGCTGATTAGCCGCGAAAGTGTAACAGGCAGTCGAACATTATTTCGCATTTATATCTAATATTAAAAAAATTAGTGCGCAAGCATGAATATTAAATCAGAATTAAAATGTATAATTTAGATAGCTCTTAACACAAATCATTTCTTTTATAACTACCTACTGAAAAGCACAAATCATCATTAGAATTTAAAATTTTGTAAATTTTTTATTTTGTGTAGATGCAGTTTTTTTGACTTTTTGTATCTCTTACGTGTGATATTTGTTATCATATTATGTTTTTCAGTCTCTCCAACAGTTGTTAATCGACTCCAAAAATTCTGAAGTATGAAGACATCCACAAAGGGAAACAACTACTAATGGCTTGCTAATCAGCGCCTAATGGTTGTTTTAACATTGGACATAAGGGTAAAATACCTAGTTTCATCCACGATGGTCACACAAAAATCAAAGTACCAGTCAAAGAGTATATAAATACTACGTAATAAGAGGCGGGACTTCTATAGATACATAGCAAACCTGAATTTGAATAAAGTTTACTTGAAAAAGTATAACCCGTATAATTTGAAAGTATATCTAAAGGCATTCAGATATAAGGCAACTAGTGTCATATGATTTGGGCGAATAAAAACATAGCAAACTTATTTTTTTTATTTTTTTATATGAAAGTTGCGCTAAACTGCTACCAGTGTCTGTGAATATTGCAACAGAAAGTAACTAAGCAACAACTTAAGTTCCTGCTACTACTTTTTATGAAATGCGCCATCTATGTACATGCTTTAAAACTTAGATTAGAAATAATTGCCAGATGGAAGATATCGCGGTATCCCAAAAATATATAAAAAAGGGTAATAAATAAATAAATAAAATTAATATAATAAACTTTCAAGCATTTTATCTGTAAGTTAATGAAACAAAGTTTATTATTAAGAGTTCTTTTTTCTACTCATAATCATTGATTGAAATAATGTCTTCAGTGCGCAGATGCGAGATTCCTACCCCAAAAGAAATCTAAAATAAGACTTAAAAACGCCCGAATTTCAACATTGTATATTCCGATATAACCATTAGTTATCAATTAAACAAACACTATTAGTTTTACAGACATTTAAAAAACATGGGCAATACACAAGCTGGTGAAAAACACCATAAAACCCCCAAATCGCAAGGAAAAGGGAAACATTTTATACGAAACTTAAATAAAAGAGGCTCGGGTAAGGAAAGTAAAAAGCAAACACGAAAAAAGAGCAACGCCAAACGAGAAACATCTGATAGAGAGCTCGATAAAACCTCAGATTCCGATAACAATGAGGCTATTGAGGCATCTGATAACGATACGGTCGAGTGCGTGTTCAAAACATCAGTTGGAGAGGGGGGCGCGGGAAGAACGAGTGTGCAGTCAGAGGTAACGGTGACCAGGTGTGAGCAGCGGCGGTCACCGACCCGCGGCAAGCCCGCTTCGTCCGCGGACCCGTCCACTTCGGACTCAGTATTCACGGACCCGCTCACGCCGCTCGCTGTCGAGCTGAACCAGTGCTATTACTCCGCTGAAAGTGATAGTGCACATGAAGACTTTCCGCGCACCCTCACCCCCCCTCGAGTAGATGCGCTCGCGCAATCCCCACGATCATCCGATGCACAGTCTTCAATAAATATGCCGCACGATGAAACATCACCGCTACATAGCTGTGAGATTTTAGAAAAAGAAATTAAAAATGACATTTATGACGTTATTGACAAAGATAGTGAGAAAGAAATGGGTGGTGCGTTCTCTCGGCCAAAGGATCCTGCAGATCACGAATGTGATCACGACTTTTTGGATAACCGTATTAAAGCCTCCACTGGCCAAACCTCGTTCGCGGTCACTAGGCATAGGAAGGTTGAATTGCCTCCGGTGATTACAGACGGATCCTTGGACATATTAGATGACGGTAACTATTTTCTTTATTGAATTTTCTTAGTTGATCATTTAAAAAATTAAAAATATATGGACGTTCTCAGACTACTAAAGTGCGGTATGTAAGTGCGTCCTACATAGTGTGCATTTTGGAAGAGAACGGGGTCTATTTTAAAAACAAAGCCATGCTTATGTTATTGCTTTTTTTAGTACTATACACTGACACTAATAAAATAATATTTCTGTTTTTTTGTATAAGTATGTGACCACGTTAATCTATGGAATAAATGTTGTGAATGTTTTTTGTTATCGCTGTTATTGAGGAAGGTTATAGTTACTTTACGCGTTGACTCTTGGATGTATTAAAAGTATGATTAAACTGCTGCTAGTTTAGTAAAGCTCGTAAAATACACTAGCAATTTTCTCACGGCTACGCCTGCATGTTAAAAAATGCTGCTTTAAATAAGTTACAAATATTTCCCAGTCTACTTGACCAAACTTCAAAAACAAAAAAAAATAAGAGCAATACTTGACTTGAGTGACCTTGCAAATTATCGCTTACTTTGATAATGATGACAGAAACCTACATACTAACTGCTGATATTGGTAACCTATCTAAGATAAGAGGTTGTGCTGTTTTAAATAAGTTACCAGGCAACTGCTATTATTTTCCCATAATTTACCATAACATCTTAGCAACAAATCCCTAGTCGGCCTATCTGTAGACTGGTTATTAATATTGGCCGTAAATGATAAATGATTATCTCTACAAAAGTTAGGTTTTTCGTAGTATACCTACCTACTTATAATCTACGTAATGTGTTACTACTGCGAACCCTTCTTTTATTTTACAATGTGGAATTCTGCGACGATTTGCTCGTTTTAATAACAGATTATATCCTATCTATTCCCTCTACCATAACATCAATGCTCTGTTCTGTTCTGCAATTTCGGTAGGAGTAGGGTAGCTGGTTAAGTACCTTGTGAATGAGAGTCAAATCTTAGTCGTAGCTTCGTTGTTACACCTCGCCGTTGCTAACACCTTTGGCTATGTATTTCCTACCACCATAACAGGAAATAGAAGCATGTAGAGTTACTTTATGGAAGCGAGTTTTGGGTACGTCAGAAAAAGCGTTAAACTAGGATAAATGCGGTCAAAATGAGAGCGCTACCCGAATTCTGTAATGTTACGTTATCAGATCGTAATCGAATCAGCGAGATCAAGATAAAAGTTGTTTAAAAAAGTGCTAAAAAATGAGTAACATGTGGGTTCGGTCATGTGGAAAGAATGGGTGATGAAAGATTGACATAAGGTTATAGGTATCCGGGGAGATCTAGGTTAAATTACACGACCGATCATAGGGAATTATCCGAGGATGATGTCAAGAGTCTTTGAAACTGGTGTATCTGTATATAGAATATTGAATGGGAAAGACTGCAGAAATTGGAACTTGGCACTCCATACTCTCTGCCTATCTCGCAAGAGACTTGGCGTGAAGCTTTATATACATAATAATATGCTCGTGTGCGAAATCGTAAAAGAGCTGACATTTTTGTTAATTGAACGTTGATTGAATTGACTTCTGTCGGTTCTTCTGTTGTGCGTAACTGCTATAAAGATTTTTATATAATTTACATGCTTTGAGAATTAGTTAACTGGCGTAAAATCAAAGCAATTTTTTATTTAAATAGATCTAGTAGGTATTGAAGCTGCTCAAGCGAAGCTGGCGAGCGTAGGCTATCTTTTTATTTTTCACTTGGACCTTGCAGATATTCTTATGATGCGTCTATATAAATCTAAAAAAAAAACAATTACCGGATCGGAACTCGGCCATTCACTGAGTCGAATATTTCTGCTAATACTAATATTCTTTAAGCGATAGTCTGTCACGCATTAACAGTAAAACGCGGACCGATTTTGATGAAATTTGATGTTTAGTTTAAAGACCGAACTCAAACACAGGCTATTTAAAAAAACAACACCAAAATGACTTTGTAATATGGATAAAAGTTTGTATATATCGTAACTATTCTACTCCGACAAAGTCGCGGGTAAACGGCTAATTGATATATCCATACTAATATTATAAATTCTAAAGTCTGTCTGTTTGTCTGTTACGTTATCTCGGCACGAGCGCTGTCGAGTAGAAGATCCGAGTTAAAACATACCTAGGCAATTTTTTTTAAATTAACCTGACATGACTATAATGGGGGAGGAAAATTTGTATAAAAAAATGTTTTCCACTGATTGATTAGTAAACAGCTAGTAAGTATAAATAAATTTTGTAATAATGTATAGTCAAATATATAATTATCGACATGATCACAATGTTAGGAATGCATACGTAGCTGGTGCAGGTCAAACCGAAATTTCTGCGAAATACACGTGACCCGCAACGCCTTCCTATGCATAAACGGTTTTGCTTTACATATAATATATACCTTGGTACTCATTAAATGACATTGTCCCATCTGCTGTTGCATATAAATTTAAGTTTAAAATTTATTTGGGCTTAGAATTTTTTTTAATAAAAATAAAGAAAACAAAAAGTAAATTATATAAAAACGATCGCCTCTATGGTCAAGAAGTCTGGCATCAGACTTGACTTCTTAAGTTCCCAGGTTATATTACCTGGTACAGCAACAAAAATAATCAAATAATGTGTTTTCTCAATTTTCTAATAAAAATAATGTTGCCTTTGATTTCTTTGATTGGATATGTGCCCTGTTGCCGATAGGTTTGCCACCTATCACATTATGGGAACTAGTGTATTTGGCTAGTGCCTCTGCCTGCTTCTTCGGTAATACAGGCGAGAAGATACTTTTTTTTATTTCAAAAGAATTATAAGTGTGGTGGAAGCGAGGCAGTTCTGCAAGGATCGTGACATTTTGTGCCTGCTCCACTATTGACTTGGCGTGAAGATATGTACCTATGTAAAAAAACTTCGTGAATTTAAAGCTATAACTAATTTTCCACTTTATACCAATAAAGAGATTTTTTCCTAATACTGACATAGACGTTTTTTTGGGATGAAACTGCGCACATGACAAGCACTCGACTCTCTTTGTGGAATAAGACATAAACACCACAGATCACCACAAATCAGCTCGTAAGAAGTAAGAATTGGTCAAATGTGTCATTACGGAAAAAAACACTGGTAGTAGAGTCCTGTACAGCAACTTGTCCAGGTAGGTATTCGCCGCTTTACCTATTCCTGCTGCCATAGTGCCGTAATTCTGGCCGGAGAGTTAGCTAGCCGGTAGACTTGCAAAACAGTCCTACCATGAACGCTTATAGCAGTATTATTTCGCTTTCATTAGCAAATTAAATGTTCGCTTTCATTAGCAACTTTATGATATACATCATAAAGTTGTCTTTCGCCAGTGACAATTAGTATTAATGAAATAATACTGTTTTAAGTTTTTTTGGTAACCGACTACCCTACAATCCGGTCCGGAACACGACAATACCCAACACTGTCATGCCATGTAAGGCAGTATTCTAGCTAATTGCTGTACAGCACTTTACCATCTGTAGTCTAGTAGGTATTGACCTATTTAACCTGTACTCGCCTTTTACGAATTCGTAGGGAAACAGTAGGGTTACTCTGAAATCTCTATATCATGCGAATTGGAAATTGGAATCGTATATGTCACTTTAGGTACTTGTGAACACAGAATTAGAGGATTATTAACATTTAGTTACAAATACATTCAACGAATAGGATAAAATAATTTACTATTTACTATTAACTAAATGGTAATAATTCGCCAGTATTGTGTTCAAAAGTACCTAAAATGACATATTCGATTCCAATTTCCAATAATGCATGAATCGAGCTTCGAGAGTAACCCTACAGGTAGTGTTATAATCTAAAGAGAAACAGGACGAAAATAATAGATTTTAAAGTGAACATTTATTTAGCTTTTTCAGAAACTTTTAACTTAATTGTGTGTATCCACATGACAATTTTTATGTCTTCGAAATTTTCAAATTTATCCATTGCGGTTTAATTTTTTTCTGTTGTTTTTTTATGTTTGTCCACAGGGGACAGGCCAAGACTAAATAAGACTTGGCCATATTCCCTCCTCAGTCGTTTTTAATATGTTAATATTTGTAAAATTCACTTTACAGATAACGATCGACGCTTTTTAAGCCTAAGCGAAACTCCAGTCACCGACTCAAATGTCTTGAGAAAAGTGGCATCGCTGACACTAGAGCGACATGCTGAACCCAAAGTGACGAGGCCCAAGTTTGTACCGGAGAAGTTAAATTTTCAGCTGTACGAGAAATTTGAAGGTGAGTTATAATTTAGGCGCAATAAAACTGTAAAAACTAGAAATCCGACTTCAATTTTATTAGATACTACATCGCAGTTTGATAATATTTTTTGAAAGTTATATATTCCAAATATAAGCGGTCAAGTGCGAGTCAGACTCGCCCATGAAGGATTCCGTAGCAGCAAACATCATCATATAAATGATCTCTCAGTTCATTATTTTCATATTTCTTTCACTATTGTCAGTCGTTGTAGTTTGTCACTTCTGCAAATTGCGCGATTCTAAACTGCATAGCGCCAATTTTTAACTGTTAAGTATAAATTTTTTAGGCGTTGGTGTTACAGTACCTATTAAAACAAAACTACTTTCTAGATATTGTTCAATTATAATAATATCCATCATATATATTTTTGAGTTTTAACGTCCTCTTATTTTAAAGTTTTATATCTGTTATTTTTAAATTTATCATCGTTTTTTTTCCATGTTTGTGTGAAAATCTCAATTCAAAATAGATTTAATTACGTAGATCTATACAAAGATTCTTGTAACGCGTCAAAAGTTAACAGAATACATCTATTTACCAAGTTTCAACAGTATATACAGAGTTTCCCATTAATGGTGGATATTACTGCATGTGCGTGTGAGTGGGGGTCCCACAAAAAAATTAAAATTCTATCTCCAATACTTTGCTATGTAAGTATCCATTTTTTTATAAAATTTCGAAAAATTTCAGTTTTTCTCACGTTTGTGGGCATCACGTCCGCTATTTAAGGTCTAGTTCGTTTTTTGTTTTCCCACGTGTTGCCCAATGATGGTCTTCCTAAATTACCTTTACAAAAACGCAATTAAACAATCTAGTAGTTTACCAGACGTCCCTAAACATCAATTTTAATTTTGAAATTTAATCAACTTTAATAAATTTAAAAAAAAATACTGGAGTTGTGTTAACCAACCAGTTAATTAATAGCCCACATCATGAGGATTCTAAAACAGTAGCATACTATCCCCTTTGTATCGTAAAATTATTGAGCTATAGCCATTAATATGTAAAAGTAGACGTTTTATTACAAAATTGCAAAATTAATTACACATAGGATTTTGAGTTTTTATTAGGTAAAGTGAAGCTATCGACCCTAAAAATTAAACTTTACTACCTGGTTGGTAGTAAAGTTTAATTTTTTTTGTGGTACCCCGACACGCACACGCACGTGCAGTAATATCCAGTGTTAATAGGAAACCCTGTATTTCTGTTATAGTTTCGGAGAAAAATGGCTATGACATACGGACGGACAGACAGACAGACATGACCAATTTATAAGGGTTCCGTTATTTAGCCTTTAGCTACAGTAGCCTAAAAAGAACTATTAAAATTGGTTTGTTATTGACTGTGTTATCGCCTAACAAACACAAAAAGAGTTTGAAAAAACATACACTCGAATTGATATCTCTCCTCCTCCGATTTTGAGTCGGTTTAAAATCAGCTCTTTTTATATCACAATATTGAAGTTTTGCCCCCCTAAGTCTGGGTAGGACTTTATACAAGTGTAATTATAAAAATAATTATTATATACCTATAGCAGGGTGGCATAGTAAAAAACACAGCAGACTTCATAAATAATTACATGTATGTCTTACAGCCGTCTGTTTAAAACAAAAGTGTAGAATATTATTATTTGATACTTAAAAGTTATACGAAGGTACCTACTTAATTTTCCCTCGTTAGCTCTTTATACCTGTATCTACTTACTACTAAAGGTTTAGACCTCATGTGTAAAAAAAACCATTTTCCTTTCTAGTACATTTGTATCTAAGTAACTTGCGATGTAGGCAGTGAGGATCGAGTGCCAAGTGTAACTATAGTATACGTACCTAGCGTTCTTTCTTTCCACTAACACTTTTTGTAAAAACACGATGATCGCAATGGTTCTTGAGAACAATCTCGGGTTAATGATAATACCCGAGAGGTAGGTTGGTTTCGCATTGTAGGTATATTACTTACTTCCTAGTAGGTACCAAGTCTTACGGAGTAACAGAACGTTGATTTTACTGTTTCTCTCGTACTCATTAACCATATTATTTCCTTCTTAAATCAAAATAAAATAATTAGATTTCCTGTTTATAGTTTAGTCAAGACATAATACAAGTAGTTACATTTTTTTGGCGGGAAGTTGCAAAATTAATTATTTTATTTTCATATAAGTATGAATTTCCGCAAAGTAACGCATTCTTCTATTAATTATTGAACTACGTCTTTTTTCAATATAACTTCAATGGTTCAATGGGTATATAGTTACAACTGCCAAAATACCTAGGTGTGCACTTTTATTTTTAGTAAATAAATTCAGGGCTGGGGATCACGCAGTTTTTTGCAGTATTAGTTATAATATACTAGCTGTTACCTGCGGCTTCGCCCGCGTTTTCGCAGGAATCCGTTGTGCGATCGGGATTAAAAGTAACCGATATGTTAATCCAGGTCAAAATCTATTTGTGTTCCAAATTTCAGACAAATCCGTTTAGCCATTCGAGCGTGAAAGAGTAGCAAACATACACACATCCTTACAAACTTTCGCAACTATAATATTAGTAGGATTATCGCCTCTATATGAGTATGAAAATATTTTTTTTTACTTATATTAGAGAGTGTGATACCTATTGACGACATTTTTAAATTTTAATAACAGTTAACTGCAAAAAAAACTCACCTATTTATAGCTATTTCCGCTATACGACAGGGTGAATGAACAACGTGATAACAAGTCTCTGATTAGTGTACATAGTATTATCTAGGTAGATATCGGTGAAGTCTTGTTTCTTATCTTAAAATCATTAAGTCGCAAAGATAGTGCTAAGCGTACGTGACCTACTCGGGTTGTGTTATAAAACTAACAATTATGCAGTTATCTGCAAATCGTATTAATTTCTCCAACAATACTGTCTCTGAGTTTAGTTACGTTAATTTATTAAGTAAAAATCGTTCGGCCAGGAAGAAAATTCAAGACCTTGTCACCGTATTAGGCTTATACAGTGCTGATAAGAAATGTTTAAAGACAGGCTTGATTGTGCAGCATTATTGTAATTTTAAGAAAAATATCAATAAAAGTGCTTTAGTTGTGTACAACCCTAAAGTTTTGAAAGTGAATATTGAAAAAAGTGAACGCTGGTTTATAATCACATTAAACATGTGCGGAAGTTATTTTCTTATAGAAGCAGAGTGTAATTTTCAAACAAGTGAAACTGTTTTTATTCTAAGTAACTCACAACGTCATAGAATACAGTGGATGCTTGACAAACGAATATTTTTTTTGTTGATGAGATATCGGAGTAAGTAAAATCTAATATATTTATACAAACCGGCATACATGCCTACATATCTTCACGCGAAGTCCCGTAAGGGGTTGGTAGACAGTAGGTATAGAGTGCCAAATCTTATGATCCTTGCAAACCTGCACGCCTTCCTAAACACTCATTACCCTTTTCATTCGTAAGCTAGTTTTGGAGACTCTTGACACCACCCTCGGTCAATACCCGAGCGATTTGATCGTGAAATGTCAACCTAGGGCTCTCCGCCATCTACATCAATCCACATTCGGATTGCATACTGCTTTGACAATCTTTTTTTACCTGACATTCTTTCCACGTGACCGGGCCCGCGGAGCATGTCCTTTCTTATTTTAACACCAACACTTGCTTTCAGTCCAACTTTTTCTGGAATCTATACTCTTTACATTTATCTATAATCTATTTATTTATATAGTATAATTACTGACCATTACGTTTTCACAGTTATATTATATACTTGTATATACCTAATAAAAGCGGCCAAATGCCAGTCGAACTCGCCCATGGAGGGTTTCGTAGCAAGTATTGTATCATATTATTGCAATTTCATTTAATTTATTCGTTTCATATGCATTATGCAGTGGTTGCGGTTTATAGTATTACTATTTTAATTATGCGCTTCGGCTATATTCGTCAAGCTTTGGAAATCCGAATTTATTTGAAAGATATATCTATATAGAGTTGTTATTACATAATTAATCATTTCGCTTAAATTTAGATTAGGTCAGCTAATTTAAAAATAAAAGTACCTACCTATAAAGTATTAAAAGAGTAAAAACCGTTAAGCTTGAAGCGCATAATTTTAATAATAGTAGGTACTGTACGTCACTATAGTCCGTAATCCAGTCGCTAATTTTCGTCAATTATTTCTTCTCAGTCGATAATCCATTAAACGCCTCAGAAAGTTACATTATGAAGCGTTGTAATCGTCAGCTGCGGCTCCTAGGGTGGGTTGAACAGCCCACGCACGTAATAAAATAAATATTTTTATTCATTATTTCCCGATTAAAAAAAAAATACTAATTTTTTTTAATCGCCTCTGTGGTCTAGCGGTCCGGGTGTTGGACTTGACTGCATGAGGTCCCGGGTTCGAATTTCCGGTCGGCCAACATAAAGAAAATTGGATTTTTCCAATTTTCTAAAAAAA
>NJDC01000922.1:248923-267387 GCA_002245475.1 Calephelis virginiensis
TTGTAAGTTGAATAAACGATTTTGAGTTTTTTAAATTTTAGTGGCAATTTGTTTTTTTTTTATCAACAAATTAAAAAGTAATTAAATATTAAATATAAAATCCTAGTAGTTTTCGTTTGATATACCTACGGGGCGCCACTGTCTCGTAGCTGTGTAAGGCTATGGTTGCATTTATTGTATATGTAGATACAGTTCTTCTCTGTGAGTAATATTGTTCTGTGGTAATATTGTTCTGTGCTTGACAGCTTTCAAATTGGCAACTATGAGCTGTCAATGTCATATTCATCATGTCATGTATGACATGTGTCAAATTAATATGTAAAATTAAATGTAAAAATAAAACTTTTAAGAATTATATTTTTTTGGAAATGTTTAAAAAGTGTGCAAATTCTTTTGCCGAAATTCTGTTTTGATGCTTGAGAAGATGCGTGAAAGAGATTTCTGTTAGTATTTTATATTAAAGCGAAATACTACTCCAAACCTCGAATTGAAAAACAATCCGTTTATTTGACTGTATAAATATATATTTGACTGTATAAATATATATTATATAGTTATGCATATCTTGTTAAGTAACATCGAAAAGTTTTTTTTTAGAAACATTGGTTGTTTCATTATTTTTACTTAAGTTTCTGATTCGAGACAAAAATGCCGCTAATGCCTTTTTTGACCTGATGAGCTACTGGTATTACATACTTACTCGGTATGTTAAATTTGAATGCAATCTTGTATAACCCAGAATCTAATGCTTGATCCACAGGATATTCAATTGCTTCAAACTACAAACCTAAATAGATACAAATGCTAAGATAAATTAGATGATCCAGATTGCAATACTTATACGTTTGCGATTGTGTTTTGAAGAAGTAGACCTTACGGATGTCCAGATTTCTACTAATAACATGTGGTTTAACTTCTTTATATTAAAAAAATCGAGAAGATAAGGGACAAATTTAGCAAAAAAAATGGTGGATGATCTTAATTTCTCTTAGAATTTTTTTATTGGTTTCTTTATAATTTCACTTAGATGATTCCATGTGTTGGTTACTTCTTTTATCCCTGTGATCTTTGTCTTTTACATTCCCAAATGAAAAGATGAAATTATATTCTTCCTGCAATTCCAAATTTCATCTTTTCATTAATCGAAAATGTGTAAAGCACCAAAAATAGGTACAAAAGTGAAGACATGTTGCAAGTGCTTGTGGAAAATTCCCTTTGATTTGTGTCAAGTAAACAGACACCTGGTCAAATCGTCTACGATTCTTTGCAAACCTACATAAACCCAGCCAAGTATGTGGATACCACATAACATTACTTATCAGGATAGAGAATTAATCTTAATAAACATACGTTCAGAATATTGATACTTATGGAATTCCATTTTGAAAATATTTCAATTGCAGCAATTCTATGCATCATACGGAATTTGAATGGTTGAAAATATGGTTTTATAATTTCGAATTAAGATTCCATAAAGAAATTGTGAATATTATAAATGCAAACGATTGTGATAATGTATGTGTGGATGTTTGTTCCTCTTTCAACAGCTAATGGCTAAATGGATTTGTCTGAAATTTGGAACACAGATAGATTGTGACCTGAATTGACATATAGCCGACGTTTAATCCCATGTGTACAATAGGTTCCTGTGAAAATGCAAAAAGCCACAGGCAACAGCTAGTACTCCAATATGTGTTTAATTTGCATGATGGAAATATTTTTTTTTATTACAGGACAAATGTTACTTAACTGGTTTGTTTCATCTACATCTGATAGTAGCAATTTAAAAAATAAGTTGAATTCACAAGATCTGAGATTACTTGGTATTCAGTACTGCACTCATCTGCTGGCAGCTGGGGTATTACGGCAAATTACAGACAAAAATGCACCAACAGAAGTAACTTTTAAGGTTTGTCTATTACAGAGATATATAATTTAAATAAACATATTGTCTTTTAAATTTTCAACAAATTACTGTGTCCATTTATGCTTTATTAACTCATATGTGGTGAATCAAATGCTACATATAGAAGGCAAACAAGCAAAAGTATTGCTTATGAAAAGTTAAGCTGAATGTATGTATAAAGACACCAAAGATGTTACATTATATTTCCCAGTCACCCAACCAATCAAACTGGACTTGCCTTCACTCTTTGACATATTTTCAAAACTGGTCTGCTCATTACAAAATTTGAAGATTTGTAATGAATGAGTAACAGTAGAATTGTACAAATATTTAATTGTAATATAAAATATTTGTGTAATAACATATTTAAAACAAATTTAGTTAAAATCAAAACAAGTTTAATTAATGCACTTCAATATATATATCCTTCCTTTTTGAGAGTGCTTAGTACTTCTGAATTATACTCACATAATATGTAGAAATTTGATGAGAAAACTTATATAATTTAAATAATATAATTACAAAATTACTACTAAATACATTATATTAACTAATTTTATAATAACTTGAGTAAAATTACTGCAGGAATTTAGGTAAATTATATTAGTTTAAAGTAAGAGTGTTTTCAAACCCATATCCCCGAAGATTTAGGCAGAGATACAACCTAGTCTCCCATGACTAATCAAAGACACTAAGGCTAAGAACTCATGGCGCGGTATTCATCCGTGCCCGCTGCCCTTGCTGGCCCGCGGCACCGGTTGCCCGCCGGTAGAATCGTATAAGTTAGCAGGCGATGATTTTTACCGCAACGACTTTGTGACCGCACAAATTATCTGTCTCGTGAGTTTTGAAATAAAGCTGCAGTTCCGCGACCGCCGCGGGTGCGGTAAAACCGCTCCGTGAGCTCTTAGCCTAAGTCCCGCAACGTGACAGGTGACCTTTCGTCATCCGGGCACATATCTGATCAGATCTGAATATTTTTTATTAGAAAATTGAAAAAAAAAATTTTTGTTGTTCAAACTTGTGACTTCAAATCCTACACTGGACCGCTAGACCAAAAAGATAGGAAGCTGAAGAAAGGCTTTTATGGTTAATTTACTCAATTTTTATCTAACTTTTATTGGTAAATATATAAGGGTACTGTGGTACGGTATGCAGAGAAAGATCTTGTTTGCAAGAGAGTACATTTATATATTTTCTAATATCTGTGGTCAGTCATGAGTATCGTCGGTACAACGGCCGCCGCACCCGCGTGTAACGTCGAAAAGTCATGAACAAAGTAACTATATCATAACTAATGATATTGTGGTCATTAGTACGTTTGGCGCCACAGTTGCATCGGAATTCTCGGAGCTTGTTTCTTATTGGTCGGTTTATCGGGAATTCATGAATAAAGTTACTTCGTTGGCACAACAGGTGGCACATTAGCAAGTAACTCGTTTGTTGTTATTGGTCCATTCATCGCTGCCACGTGTATATAAATCCTAGCGCCGCCATATTACGGCAGACATGCTTTGGGCACGTCTCTCAGTGTTTGGACCACTGTCGGTACGGAGTACGGAGTAGGAGTTGAGTACGGAGGTCGCCACTTGTATTAGTCTCTCCCAGTCATAGGTTGACAAAAAGACACTTCTAGGTCGCAATTGTTAATTCAATTGAGATCTTAGGGCTCAGGATGTGGGTCGACCGGGCG
Organism: Calephelis virginiensis; assembly: GCA_002245475.1. Taxonomy (NCBI): domain Eukaryota; kingdom Metazoa; phylum Arthropoda; class Insecta; order Lepidoptera; family Riodinidae; genus Calephelis; species Calephelis virginiensis. The sequence goes on from NJDC01000922.1 coordinate 252,523, forward strand.
GTGCATTATTCGGTCGGCACTCACGTAAGAGGGGCGGGGTGGAGCCCCCCTTTCCCCTTCGGGGGTTAAGCGTTTGCGTAAGCACGAACACCGTGACATGTTTACGCAGTGTTGTCATAGTAGCAGGCATACTCCAATGTTTACGATGTTTTTTTTAAGTAACAAATGGGTACACCCATATAGTTGTTTGTGCGTGATTGTTGTTATGTTTGTAAACAGTGTAGTGAGTAATTACGTAGCTACTCTATTGTTTATTATGATAAGGTTTATGATGTAGCTGTACAACTAGATCAGATGTTACGGCTTTGTTTTGATATTTCTGAATTATTTACTAACTATCCTCAACGTGCGAGCTCTCGGCCTACTAGCCCGGTGGTACCTGCTCGGCCGCGTTTGTGTGATATCTCCGATATATATATCGAGTGCCACAGTAGATCCTTAGCAAACCAGATAATGGTGGCAATATGCACCGTGTACATGCATCTTATCTAAAAAATATTTAACAAAAAGTAACTGCAAAAAAAAATTTTTTTTTTTGCTATCCTACAAAATTAAAAGACATTACTATATGTTATTGGCGTTAGCAACCCTACTTCTAATCATCTCCGTAAAGTATAGGCTTACTTAAAGCCTGTGGCATAGGCCTAATCTAACCTAATTTTCGCATAAGCTACATAGTGTGTATAGCCACCACACTCTAGGCTTATACTATGTCACAGGCTAACTTGCCGCCTAATCTACCCTATTTTTTACATAAGCTACACAGTGTGTATAGCCACCACGCTTTGGCTTTCTAAGGGTCTACTGTGGCACCCTGTATATTTTAACTGTGTGATGAATGGTCTGTCATGAGCCATAATTATTCTCCATATCATATGAGTCAAATTATGAAATTTTGTATGTTATTTTTATTTCCAGCCAAATCTAATGTACTATTGGGCACATATGGAACTTCCAACTTCACAACCGGTCACACCAGGGAAATTAGACCTATCATCTTGGCCACCTGACAAAATATCTAATAATATTAAGAAAGATGTGTCCAAAAACGAGCAGATTCAAAAAATAAATGATATAGATATACCCAACATCCCTGAAGCTCAAAATATAATTTATAATTTAATGGAAAAAGTGCATGAATTAAAATGTGAGCTAGAATTTTATAAATCTAACTCTCACTTAAACATGTTGAATGACAATTTAAAAATATCTGCAAATCTGTCAAAGGAAAGCAACCAACTGTGTGACAAAGAAGTTCAAACCTTACCTTCAGAAGATGACAAAGGGATTAGTAGTAAATCTGTGATACATTTTCCTAAAGAAAATACTATAAGAAATAGCATATTATGCACTAATAATAAATTAGGATTTAGTAATATAGATAGTGAAAATGATTTCCTGCACAAAAGCATGGAGAGTCAATCTGAATTAAGATCTGATAAAATAGAAAATTATTGCAAATTAAATAAAAGCCGTGAGAAGTCATTACATAAAAATGAAATTTTAGACAATGTTGAGAATAATGAAAATCAGTTTAAACAAATAGAAGTATCAAGTTTAAACACACAAGAGAGTTCTTCTGACGCTTCATTCTTAAGTACAACAGCAGACATGATCAATTGTGATTTATACATAGATATAAGGAATCAAGGTTTACTAAAGGACAATTTGACTGATAAACCTCTTTCTTCTGAAAAATATACAGAAGAAAAACCAAAAACAAATTTTGATAGTTTACAACCATCAGTAATTGACATAGGAAACAATTCTATATTAGAACACAGTGACATTTCATCAGACATTAGGAAGAAAAATGTTAGTGTTGCTAATTGTATGTCACCTGTTACAACATCTTTACCTAAGATATTAAGAGAAACACAAACTGAAATATCTGTTAAAACACCATATACTTCAAAGTTGCAAAACGAAACTAGTGATTCAGAAATTTTCAATAATAGTAATGAGTTACTATCAGGGAAAGCACCAATGGTAAAAGAGGATGTAGTATCTGGGGATGGTACTTCTATTCCATTGGTTCCTGTTCTTCCTTCAACTGACCTCACAAGATCTCCTATAGCGTCAACCCAAGAGCATGCATCACAGCAACTTGTAACACCTAAAAGTATTACGCCAACATCTTCACCTGTCATTCCAGATGTTGGTCAACCACCCCCACCTCCTTTACCTGGAGTTGAGCCATCACCACCGCCAATGCCTGGAACAATTTCACCTATTACATCAGATAAATTAAAAATATTATCACCTGAGGCAGCTTCTGAAAAGTCATCTCAGATGCCGCAACCGTCTTCCCCAGTGCCAGTTTGTTCACCTCCTACTTTGACAAAAGATATAACTACAAATCCTCCTTCAATGACTACAGTAAGTGTTCCTCCTCTCATGTCTTTCTTGGGACCACCACCTCCGCCAATGCCAGACATAGGTTCAGCTCTGCCGACAATACAAAGCATGGGTCCCCCTCCACCACCATTGCCATGTATGGGTCCCCCTCCACCACCATTGCCGGGCATGGGTCCCCCTCCACCACCTATGCCAAGTATAGGCCCACCTCTACCACCAATGCCGGTCATGGGACCACCTCCACCACCAATGCCGGGCATGGGACCACCTCCTCCACCAATGCCGGGCGTGTGTCCTCCACCACCACCACCAATTCCAGGAATGGGGCCACCTCCACCCCCAATGCCTGGAATCATGCCTCCTCCTCCGCCTATACCTGGTTCTGTGCCCCCGCCACCTGGAAGTTGTATACCACCTGCACCACCGGGAACAGGTCCCCCGCCACCTCCAGTCCCTGGAGCGGTTCTTGCTTCTAGCGCATCTTCAACTGCAGTATCGGCACAGACAGGACCTGTACCATTTCCTGCACCGCCTATAGGAGGATGGAATGTACAAAGAGCTAGTAAGTGTAATTTAAATAAAGTTTATGATAGAATGAACTACATCTCTTTTGCAATAATTTATTTTATTCAAGGCCACTGAATACTTTAATTGGATACTGAAGCAGAAGTGTGTCTACCCACAAAAAGTGAAATTGGTGATTAATACTTTAATAGGCATTATATTTAATCTATTTTTTTCAAAATTTGCAATAATATAAAAATCAATTTTTAAACGTTTTCAATTTGTGTGGCTTACTAACTATTTGTCATACTACCATTAAATAAATTAATAGTCACCAATTTGAGTTTTTGTGGGTTAACACTATATTGCTTACCAGCATCCAAATTTTAGCTGAGGTTGTATGTATCAAAATTATTTTATGGCACATTTAATACTTCCTTTTGTAAGGCAAACAAGCTGACAGATATCCTGATGGTAAGAAATTAACGCTGCCTCGAGACACAAACGATGGTACTGATGCATTGCCAACTGAAGGCCGGGATGTTAGGCCTCGAGCAAAAGTAAATTTACCGGCTACCTTATTCTCCGAACCGGAACATGTTGACAGCCAGCACTGACGTTGTGGCGTGGCGTTGTGGTAGGCGGTAGTACCAATCCGGGCGAATCACTGTGAAACACCACCTAGTCACATGGTGGTAGTGTTAGTGACGGTAAGCCTATGCTCACCTTTTACGAGCTGCCTGGCAGGTAGGCAGATTGTCTTATAATAATACTTTCGCTATGCCAATTTAAGAGTTTGGAACACAATTATAATTATTTGTGTTTCTGTAGACTTGTCAATTATAACAAAAATACTTTTTATTGCTGTACCCACTTTGATGAAATTAAATGTATTTGTAATTATATGTAGTATTGAAGTCATTTGGGCTTGATATTTTTCACTTTGTAAAACAAACCTAATTTATGGATGTTTGTACCTGGAGATGCCTATAATCTATTTATTGTAACAAACGAGTACTAAGTATGCCCCTCGCATATTTCTGCAAGTGACAGAGTGAGATGTAGCGTTATGAGGGGCGGGCACTACGCATTTGTTCTTGTCGTTGAATTGTAAAGGCGCTATCTTATTTATTGAAATTGAAAACTTTATGATGATTATGTGGACCAACAGCAATGCAGTACGATTTTTGGCAGTTGTTTGTTTAAAATACAGTATAGGTTGACATTCCAGGGTTCGTTGGGTTTTATTCCAAGGTAGTGCCATGAGTTTTCAAAACCGACGTGTTTGACTATGATAGACTTTATGTATTTAATTACGGTTAATTTGATCTCTATCTTGTGTTTTTTTGCTTCCAGCTCTACGAAAAACACCAATAAAACCTGCGGCACCTATGAAGCCATTGTATTGGACTAGGATATTGGCAGCTCCTGTAGCTCCAGTATATAATGGCGAAGGCGAAAACCATGGACAGAAACCATTGTGGTTAGAGCTAGAAGAGGCTAAGCTAGATAATATCGATGAATTTGCAGATTTGTTTTCGAGACAAGTAGTCAAAGCGCCAGTGAAGAAGAAAGTGGAAGTGAAAACAAAAATACAACCAATCAAAATCCTAGATAGTAAGCGGTCACAAAATGTCGGCATCCTAGCTCAGAGTTTACACGTCGAGTTCTCCGAAATAGAGAATGCTATTTATAATTTTGATACGTCGGTAGTTAGTTTGGAAGCTTTACAACAAATTTATGAATTGGTAAGATATTTTCCAGCCAGTTGTTTTTTATTTTAATGCTTAAGTGAGTTTTTTAAATGAAAATCAAGCTACTAATAAAAAATGCACTTTGTCTTCAGATACCAAAGATGGGTGACTTGAAAATAAAATACATACATTTTAGTGTTAAATACAAAAGACCAAAAAGTCGATTTCTTTTTATTTAAAATAAGTTACTAGAGCAAATAAAACTGTAGGGACAGCTTTGTTTCCACAATATATTTTGTTTTTATTGAACATAACTCTGCACTTATTTTTTATTCTGTTTAGTGTAATTTCTAAATAGATATAGTAATTTCTACTATTGAGATCCTGATCGATTTGGGCTCATTAGTTTTATTGAGATGGGGAAACAAGCAAAAAAGATATTTTTGGTTCATAATCAATGTTTCATTAATCAATATTTTTGGCTTTGATACATCCAACTAACCAATCATAGTTATATTTTCCAAAATGTGTTAAATATATGAGTTTATTATATGTGTCTATAGTTAAGTGTTGAGCGAATTTATAATAATTAATTTGCAACAAAGAAAAAGTAAAAATGTATTAATAAGAATACAAATGTGGTGTCGCGGGACACCAGGTAGGAACGAAGTTCCTTCGGCAAATGTAGAATCGACACAATTCATGAGTATATATACTTTCCATTGGCAGGGTGGAGTGAGGGAGAAAGAGAGAGGTATTATACACTACTCGCTTGTGTATACGACTGTCGCCCCTGCGCAGGTCTCATTTATCGGTTTTATTCCACGATTTTTTCTTACGGTTTTTATTATCACATTTTTTTTCAGTTCGGTCGCGCAGCACTGTCGCGCCTGCGCACGTCTCATTTAACGGATTTATTCCACGATTTTTTCTTCCGGTTTTTACTATAACATATTTTTCAGTTCGGTCGCGCAGCAAAATCCTTATCTCCTCCAAGCCTGCCGTAAGGAACTTCGTTCCAATGAGAAATCATGATCTTTCTCCACTCGTCCCTAAATTACTATTTAATTGAGTTCCAAATGTAACTAAAATATTATTTTCAGCGTGCAACTGAAGAAGAACTACAATTAATAAAAGATCATTTAAAGAATAAGCCAGACATTCCACTGGACAAACCTGAAGCATTCCTACACGACCTGTCCGGTATTCAAAATTTTGCAGAGAGGATATCATGTTTTACTTTTCAAGCAGAGTTTGAAGATGCAGCGAACACGATCATGCACAAATTGGATAATCTAAAACACACCTGCGAGGTAATTATAAACTTGTTCATGTTGAATGTTGAATGAAATTTGTTTCATCTACGCACGCACGCAAGCCACGGCTCGACTCATTCGCATACTGATAAACTAACTTCGAGTCAAAATTCGAATTTCCTTGTGATCAAGAGTATAAACGTAAAATAAAAAAAATATGCCCAAGAAAACCTAGTTTATTGTAAATCGTAGCTTAGAATCATTTCGATCACTTCAGTTTTCAGACAAAAAACACATCAGAATCAGTCCATTAATATAAGTTAAAATATTCGCGCGTTTTGGCTTGTTTATTGATTCGACAACTCATAAAATCATATTTAGATTATGTAAAAAGCGAAAGAATGCTTGCCGTGGCAAAGATAAGGAAGGTGTCCAGCAGACAAAATGTCACAGTAGATGATGATAAAACCATTCTTATACAAAATGCAAAAAGAAATAATTTGTAAAATTAAATCTTTGCCTTCAAAATGCTGTATAACAACTTACATATTTTTTTTTGTGAAAAATGCTATATAACAACTTACATATATTTTTTTTAATGAAAAATGTTTTATAGCAACTTACGTATATTTATCTAATGATTATAATGTAAATAGTTTATGTATTTAAATAAATGAACGTTTATTTTCAGTTTCTTACTACAAGTGAATCTCTAAAACAACTATTTGCAATCATTCTAACGCTCGGCAACTACATGAACGGTGGGAATGGTCAGAGAGGACAGGCTGATGGTTTTGGACTTGAAATACTCTCCAAACTAAAGGATGTTAAGGTAAATTTAATTTCCCTCGTTTTAGTTGGTTGTATTTGTACTTATCGAAATTTTCAAGTAGTAATTTATTCATTTTCTTATTTTCATTACAAAGTAAGGAGGTGACAGTCATACATTGTACAATTGTTATATATTAATGAAAAAAATATTAAAATCGAACTATATTAACTAGCTAAAGTTATGTTTAATTTAAAAATATAAAATAAAATTTGAGTTGACTGATTCGTTCAGTTTTTTTCGTCGGTTGAAGAGGAAAAAAATACTTATTAATTTATTTCTGATATGAGGTTTGTTTTGAGCATATGTTTTTTAAGTATTAATTTTTTATAGTAAATACTTTGTTATTGATATCGTAATTTTAAAATATATTTTTTTCTCCTTGTTACTTTACGTTTATATTTTGATAATAACATTTTAATTTAAAAATTTGACTAAATTGTGTTATTTTATTGACTTTGTTTGTTGACCATAAATTTAAAAATGTTTTATTCTTCTCAATTGTGGAAATTGGTTTCATTTTTCATTGAATGTAATGCACAATTTAAACTAGGTACTAACTTTATTTTATTGGTAAATTGTGTTTAGTATCGTCACGCCTATATCACCGAAGATGTAGGCACAACCAGGGCACCCACGACTAGTCGAAGACACTAAGTCCCGTTGTGTGGTACGTGGAAAGCCTATCGTCGACCGGGTACATCCCGGCAATGTTTTTTTTTTACAAAGACGTGTGGCATTTGGAGGCTGCCACTGTAGTGCTATTGCATAAGCAGGCATGAATCACCAGATTGCGGGGTGAAGAGGGGGATTACGCATGCGCAGTAAAGCCGATACAACTAATACCAACTAGAGGCGAGTTGCTGAACTAAAGAGACAAGCGTGATCAAAAGTTCTGCTATTCATTCATAGATGGCAAAATTAAAAATTATCACCGCTGTGCCGGTTGGAGTGAGTGGTGTTAGGTTATTTTCGTTACGGAATTTCTGGATTCGGTCTTCACGCTCAAGGCCTGCGATAGAAGCTATGCGATAGCTTAAAAATTTAAAATATATATATTTTTCTAATTTTTGTTGCCCGACCCAGGGATTGAATCGGGACCTCTTGTAGTCAAGTCCTATGCCGGACCGCTAGACCACAAAGTCGATAACTGTGTTTAAAATTATAAAACGGAGTTAGCTGAGTTTTTTTTTTACAAATCTTCACAAATGTTTGTTCTGAATGAACTTCGAAATTACTGAACTAATTTTTGATAAAAAATTTCAACTATATGTGATTTGGTCCAATTTTTAGACCATATAGATTTTGTGAGTGAATGCCTGCGAAGGAACTAAATAAGAATAAGAGGGCGAAGTGTGCGAGCGTAATGAGTGTGGTGGTCGTTGGGCAGTCGAAGCAGTCTGCGGTGACGCTGCTGCACTTCATCGTGCGGTCGTACTGTCGGGCGCGGGGCGGGCCGCTGACGGCGCCGCTGCCGGTGCCGGAGCCGGGGGACGTGTCGCGGGCGGCGGCGCTGGACTTCGCCGACGCCGCCGCACAGCTGCGGACGCTGCGCACGCAGCTCGACGGTAACACACCTTCATTACATTACTCTCGAAGTACGTACACATCGAGGTAAAAGATGGTCGCAGTTTTTTTATAATTATTAAATTTCGTGTACACATTGAGTAAAATTAGTCAAGTTTGGTAGCATTTTGTATAATTTTATTCAGTTAAAATGCATGTTTAAGTTTTTTAAGATGAATAAAATTAGAGATAACTAATTTTCAAATTGGGCGTTAGACAAAAAATGTTTGGGAACCTTGAGGGAATTATTTAGTTGTTTCAACTATCTGCTAATCTCTGACAATAGCTTCATACATTTGGGTCGTAAACCGCAAACGCGATAGTAATGTGGATCATTTTAAATACTCACACTCAGGACACTGCTTGCCTGCAAGAACCCGTCTCAATTTTGGAATATATAGTAGTCTATGTCACTCTACAACTACCTGACATAAAAATCCCATAGCAACGCTTCGTTGCAACGTAATAAATAAACACGCTCTGACAGCGCTTATCAGTATGAAAAAATGAAAAAAATACTCCTACCAAAATTATCAAGCTTTATTCAGCAATTAAAAAATTACTAAATCACTCACAAAGTTTAGTTTGAGATTATGTATCTAATATGTAGATCATCCAAGCTAAAATAATGCGACTCACTACTTATTTGATATAGATGTGTTATAGAACAAATATTAATATCGACACACTATTTGTTTATTAGTATTTTTTTATAAACTAGTTAAACAACAAATCCGATAAAGTTAGTTGAAATATAACATTTATCTGAATGGCCAATTACAGAAGTATTTTCTCTCTCTACTATCTACACCTATGTTATACTTTTTTCAAATATAAAGCTTTTTCTATTCAGGCTTTATAAAAAAAACACAAGAATTTCCTATTTTGTGACTTGTGTTATTGTTTCAGAGTGTGAAAATAAAATGAAAAAAGTGATTGAATGTGAAGAATCACAACGGGTTATAGAGGAAAACGCGGGAGGAGAGAATACAAAGAGTCTAGACGTGTTCAAAGATAAAATGACCACCTTCATCAAATCCGCAGAAGAAAAACTAGCCCTTGAAAATGAAAACTTGAACGATTGCCGAAATAAATTTTTGGCGACTGTAAAATTTTACCAATACACACCAAGATGTGGCAAGCCGGAAGACTGCGAGCCCAAAGAGTTTTTCTCGTTGTGGATATCATTTTGTAGCGACTTCAAGGATATATTTAAGAAAGAAGAACAAATCGCAATCAAAGAAAAGTAAGTAATTTTTTATAGAAGTTGATACTTTCCTACCTCCGCACCGTCTTTACTATTTAGTCACATTTGAAACTTTGAGACTCTTCCCCGTTTGTTAATTTGATAATTATTTATACTACTTTGATATTTTTTGCTATTCTTTTTTGTGTTTAAATTTTTACAAACATTAGCTGTTTGTTCACTGTTAACCGACTCCAAATAGAAGGAGCCTTAGCCGTTGATGTGTTCCGGTTCGGAGGGTAAGGTAGCCGGTAAACTTATTTTTGCTTGAGGCTTAACATTTTGGTCTCAGGTTGGCAACGCACCATTACCACCTTTGGTGTCACTAGGCGGCGTAAATTTCTTATAAGTATATGGGCTATAAGCCATGGCCGTCTCTTACCATTAGAAGGGCTGTGTGCTTGTTTGCTGTCTTGTAGACTAGACATTGTGCCACCCTGCCTGGCAGATCGTAAGAGCCTAGTCAAATGGATGACTACATACCTACATACGTGGATAGTAACAAATAACTAACATGAAACACTTGCCGAACCTATTCACTGTTAAATTTTTTTTGGCCTTGTTTTTAGATTAAAAGAAACAAAGAAAATGCAAGAAGAAAGAAAGGCCCATACACAACCCAAGAAGGAAGGTGGACTAAAAGCCCGTTTACAGAAACTGGCTAGCACTAGAAAGTGAAGAGGAAGAATAATTCTATAATTTAAATCATCTAAACGCAAAGTAAATTCAAGCGAAAACTCACACTCAACATACAAATTGTGTTGTCGTCGTTTATATTTGGGTGCCTTTCTGGTTTTTTATATGTAATACATTTTCAAGTTATGTATTAATATCTTTGACTGATGTCCGTAACACAAGCATATAATGTGCTTTCTTTGATGCAAGATCTATTTGTGTAATTTGCTCAGAAACATCTAATTAATTATTAATTTAAAGAAGCTGTCCGCAAGTGAGTAATGTAACATTGGTCATATTATTTTTTCAATATAGACATGCAAACTGGACTTACCTTCTGCTTCATGTTTTGTTAGTGGAGGCTTATGATTCATATAACCTTATTACTTAATACATTTTGTTAATAAAACTGCTCCTGTGTATATTTTATGAAATGTTATAAACAAACAGGAAATATTTGTCCTTTTCGATGTATGGGAAGATGAAATGTTTTGTAAATTACAGTTCGAAGACTTATGAAAACCCTAATGTAAATAATATGAATATGCATTTAATAAGATTATATCGAGTGTTTGATGTCTTGTGTACAAATATAATATTTAATATATGTTTAATGTGAATGTGTGTCCATATTTTGGAGTTTTGGGTCTAATGTTAAAAATATAGAAATTGTATAAAATGTCATTAACAGATAGAGGAATAGGTTATTTACCGACAATAAGCAACTGACTAGGCTACCTATCCTATGTAACAAAATGTAACTGAAAAACCATAAGACAGAAAAAAATCGATAACTTAAACAGCACTATCACTTTTAGCCCTAGCATTCAAACCAGACTATCTTACTTAATATATCATATGTTTTGTATGGTGTGTGTAGTTAAGAGGATATTGTTTAAGTCTTTGTATATGTCAAATAATCGTTACTAATTATTATTTTAAGAATGAGGTCTAGATACTTGGTCTGGTAAAAGGAAAATATAATATCAATCTGGATCAAATTGTATAAATTGGCTGTGACCAACAAATCCTTTAATATCATGTTAACATAGTTTACACAATATATTTAGTTTTTAATGGTTAACTTGGCAGGTTTTTTAAAGGTCATTTGTTTTATTTCATGACATTTTATACAATCATCAACCATAACATTAAGATACAACAAGCAAGTCATTAAAAAATTCTTTATTTTGATAAGTGCCTAAACATAGTCATTGAATAAAACAAATGTGTGTAATTGAAATACTATACTCTATTTTTTTAACAAACCAGTACCATAAAATTGTAGTGCATTGCTATTGGTCTACATAATCAACAAAGTGCATTTCAATCAATCAGAACATACATTTACTATTTGACAATAAGAAGCCCACCCCTCTTAACCCTACATCTCACTCTGTTGGTATCGGAAATATGCAAGGGACATACTCGGTACTTGTTTGTTAAAGTAAATAGGCTATAGTGGCGCTTCTTCCCTGAGTGTCAAAATCGGAAAATATATTTAGGTATAAAAGAGATCCATTAATTTGAATATAAATTATTTATTATTAGGTTTACTTTAATACACAAAAATGTGTAAAATTATGTACCTGATTTGTAGCAAGTATAACATAGCAAATGGATCTTTTTTATCACAAGTTAACCTACATCAATGGTGCTTATGTATTAAACTGTTTTGTAACATAATTAATAAAAAACTTCTTTAATCATATCTTTTATTTATAAGTAATCCAAACATTTTTCTTGCCAGATTTTTTTTGCCTTTTTCTGTAATTTTATGTGATTAATCACATCCTTATCTAGTTTCAGCAATGAGGTTCTCAAAGCTTGCCATTGCATAAAACTTAAATGACTAGTGACTGATAATTCACTGGAATTATTTCTGTAATTTGTTTCATTATTTAAGAATTCTCTTAAAGTATCTCTATTTATAACATTGGTAAAATCATGATCTTTTAATGGCTTGTTATCATTCATTTTTGTAGGTAATTCATCATTGAGACTAGTAGTAGGTACTTTATCAACTTTATTAAAACTATCCCTTGATACAGCTTCTCCTTTATCATCATTTTGATATACTGTTGCCTTTATATTCATCTCTGGTTTTATAATTAACATTTCTACATCTGGACTATCCTCTTCAGTATTAATGTTATCAACATATTGTAGGATATTGTCACATAAGTCACCATCCTCATTCTCAACCAAGCTTGTGTCTATATTGGTAGATATTTTCTGTGTCCAATTAAATCTACCTTCATCATCAACACATTTTAAATCAAGCCAATCACTCAAATTTTCAGGCAATTCATAACCTACAGGAAGAAAATCTAAACCTTTTAGTTCCAGTTCATTTACAAAGGGCAATAAGCGGTTATACCAATTACAGGAATGTTTTAATAATACTAAACTCAATGACCATATTCTACTCAAAAGCGAATAAGGCATGAGGCTCATCCAGTGACTTTCCCCACTTTTGATTCTATACAAATAGAATATGGCAGCTTGTTTTGAGCATACATTGATTCTTAACATAAGTTTAGAAAATGTCATAAGTCTTATTAAAACATACTGAAGCATCTGTTTAGTTGGCAGATACATATCATCTTTGGTAGGTAATGCATCAAAAAAATTTGTAACATCTTTGATTAAATCCAGCATTAAGTATTTACGTAGTGCTGTGTTAACCTTTTTAAACTTAGTAAAGCCAATATCATTTCTAAATTTTTTGTCATATTTATATAAAAACCGTGATAACAGTGCACTTTCCTTGTGTAATGGAGACTGTTTTGATAGGGTTCTGAGTATATTTTTACAGACATGTTTTATGTTGTCCACATCTGAAACAAAGTTATGAACTAAATTATTCTGCTACACTTACATTTATGAGCTTAAACAAAGTATAATACAAGATAATTAAAATAGCTTTTGTACACACAACTTTTCACCCAAATAGATCTTAATTCTTTTATCAGTAGAGTGGCCAAGGATATTTATAAATGATATACTATATGTTAAGCCCCTTGCAATGATTAGTTTGCCTGTAGTCTCCTAGTAAGTCAGTTTAATAGTGGCCATGTTTTAATAAATTTGTATTTGGTATACAGGAAATTTGAGAGAACTATTTAAGTCTGTGGTACCTTGTCCTGGTCATCCTATCGTTATCTCGCATACCAGAGTACCTACTGTCTGCTCATGGTACCAATGCTTGTGTAGTTTTATAAAACTAATGTATATATACATTCTCGAATGGTATTGTAAGACTCATTCTAGAATAAAAATCAGTAGGTAGGTACCTGCCTAAATGAAATACATACTTACGTACCTATTTGTTTCGATGTAAGAGTTGTATGAACTGGGGGTTGAAGAATAGTCTTTGCATTCCAAGGGTCTAACATATTTTTTTGTTTAATAATAATAACACAACACAAACTTATCACGAATGAAGTATGAACATTAATTAATAAAAAATCATTCACGAATCACAACCACTTAGTTGAATAAATGTTTTAAATAAATTTTCGATTTAACTCAGTTATGCACAAAAGCAAATTTGTATTTTAAGAAAGAAAATATAAATTGGAATCTACTTTAAATTTTAAAAAAATAACCTCAAACACTCAGATTACTTAGTAATGCTCACAGATTAGATATTAGTACTAGTAATGCTACGCATCAGATGACAATCTCCCTGTAAATTATTTTCATTATTTTGACGTTCTCAACCTCAACAGTAGAATTTGACAGATAGGTAGGACAGATAATAACATTATGCTTCACGTTACAACCATAGATTTAGGAACATTCTAATTTCTAAATCTATGGTTACAACGTAGCATTAAATGCAGGGTTTTTAGGCTAAAAAACATTGCAGTAGGCTATACTATATTCGTTTTCGTTAATAATGTTTGTCCAAGAAAGAAAAAAAATAAAAACAGTGAATATTATTTCTTTTTTATTTTTAATTTGCTCTTATATTTTTTTAATGCTTTATCTTGCATTGGAGGCAATTCTTTAGGTAATCTGAATATGTCTGACCCTTTTAAAATTTTATTAATAGAGTTGCACCAATTAAATATTGATAATGCGAGAGTGTAGTCAAGAAAGAGCTCTTTAAAATTTTTGTACAACTCACAAGTAAGGAAATCTGTAGAATACTAGGATACGATTGAATTTTTCAAGTTATTCTTTACATTTCTTTTTCAGGATATTTTTCCAAGTATTCTAAGGTTTCTCGTGTAATATTTTTAAATAATCTGATTGCTTGTTCAGAAGAGTGGGTCAATTTCTTTAAATTATTTTGCATGGATTTAAATTCTCTTTGAGATATCCACTTGTGAACAGAACATATTTCTTTGGTTGTCAAATTCGTTTCACAAGTGGAGCATTCTATATTTTTTAAATTTTTTCTTATGACCCACCCTGTAGTATAGGCTTGTGAGTGCACAGTAAGTCTTTCTTGACTTGCTGTCACTTGTAAATTTTGCGGGTTAAAATTGATTTCGCGCGAGGATTCAGCTAATTCGTTTTCTATCAAGTTTTGATCAATGGCGAACAATGATTGTAAATTTAATAATTGCTCAGCTGAATCCTCTTCACAATTAAAAGTATTGGAATGAAATTTTATGAATCTCGTGATTAGCAATGACCTAAAGGTGTTTTTAAAACTGTGGCAATCTTTGTTATTATTTCTATAATTATACGCCCGCACTTGACCAAAGAAGTTTTCAATAGGGT
>NJDC01000923.1:5406-37811 GCA_002245475.1 Calephelis virginiensis
TAAAAATGCATGATGTACGATTTGGATCGTACAAAGATGTCACGGTGTTGGTGACGGTAAGCCTATGCTCGCCTTTTACGTGCTGCCTGGCAAGGCACGAGAAGGCAGATGGTCTATTCTGCAAAGGAGCCTTGACCAACACGGGGAAAGCTTTACCGCGGCAGTCTCCGTGTGCCACATGTCTTTTATGTTTAAGTATAATAAGCCAACGCTGTTCAAAGAGGTTACTGTGTATGTGTTGTAGATATCTGAGGACGAGTCTGGCGCATCATCCGACGAAGAGGCGTACCTCACGGCTGCAGAGGAGGCCGAGGACTCCGACGAGTGTGGAGACCGCATGCAGGACGCCAGTGAACGAGCTTTGGCCGAACCTTTCATATACGGGTGCGTATTCTTGTTTACAATATGAAGACTGTTGGGATCTTCAAATGGTCAAATTAATATGCTGTTGTGTTTGTTGCAGTGAAGAACCAACAAAAATGGACCGTCTCGTGTTTGAGGCGCTGGTCAACTGCAGCATACCCGAGGACATGTACCCCAACGTGTTCAGGTGGAAACATACCGTCAGCCTTTACACGCCTGCGGAGAGAGACAGGTAACTTTATCTATATATGCTATTTATTTGTAAACTAACTGTCTGCATGTTTACTCTATTGTTTGTTTGTTTATTTGATGTTAAACAAATATCCTTGGTTAAGCGTTTTAATAGTAGAGGCGTATTTTTTTTGTTGTAAAACAATATATTTTAGTATTTTATGTATGATACTTTTAGTTTTAATTTCTATCATACACGATTCTTGAGTAAATTAAAGATTGTACTCAGAAATGCAATCTAATGCAAACTACACTGTGGTATTTTTGATTTTAAATGTATAGTCCTGCATACGCCTACAGTGCCATTTTAACAACGATATTAAATTGTACACTATAGAATAGTGGCATCTTCACACACTTACATATTTTATTAACAGCAAGTCCCTTATGGTGTATCGAGTGCTTAATGTCACGATCCTGACAGACCTGTCTTTCTTCGCGTTCATTGCTGTTTCTTTTCATACAAACACCACTTTCGAATAATACCCGATCGATTTTATCATTGAATGTCAACCTAGGTCTCCCCTAGTACCTACGTTCATCCACATTCGGCACTGTATTTGTTTTGTCCATCTTTCGTCTGTTGTTCTTTCCCCATGACCTAACCAACGGAGCATGCCTTTCTCATTTTGACACAAACACTTTCAATCCCACTCTTTCTTTACGAAATTACGAATGCTGTCATCGAGCATTAACCCACAGATTTTCCGTAGCGTTCTCATTTTCGACTTTATTTCTTCCTCTACGTGCATGCTTTTTCTGACTTCCTAACTCTTCGTTGGGATAAGCACAGAATTATGGAAAGCGGGTCTAGCACTGTGACTCAAAACCTCGCTTTGAAATATTTTACCCAGTGCTCCATTCACTCTATCCCCTGCACACACTCTTGTTTCTACATTCACGGTGTACCTTCCATCCCTGCTAAAAGCACTACCAAGATATACAATTTCATTCACGTTCTAGCACTACATCGTCGAATACAACTCATATTAATTCTAACTACATCTCTTTTTAATATCTTACTTATAGACCAAGTAGAAAATTTTACTAGCTAGCAAAACTTTTATACAGGATCATGACAAAGTCAAACACAGTATTACCTAATTATTGTCTATGGGCGCCGTGTATTTCTTATTATCATAACCTTAATATGCAATACGGTTTAATACTAAAATATATATATATCAGTTGGCAGCAAGCAGGCAGTCCGGAAGACAGTCGCTGTAGCATCAGATGGGTTCCTGATGAGGCCCCGTCCACTCCGCAGAGTCCCAGTGTCCACAGTGTTCTTAGTCCTGGCTTGGGCAGTCCTCAGAGTCCCCGGGGCAGGCTGAGGCTGAGGTCTACTCGGTGCAGCACTCCCAATAGGGACAGCCGTGAAGAAGCTTCCAGGACGTTGCCTCTACAGGTAAATTATCTATCTATCCTCTATATGTCTGATGTTACTTATCAGCCAATAGATTGTCCGAAAGACAGTCGATGATCATCAGGTGGTGATCGAGGAATTTTGTTTCATTCCACAAATTCACAGTGTTATCAAACACTTTCAATCCTGGTCTGGGCAGTTTGGGGTAGTTGAATTTGAGGCATACTCAGTTCACCACTCTAAATGTGTAGAGCCGGCAGAATTCCTTCAGGGCATTGTCACTACAGGCAACTGCTTAGACTGAATGAATTAATGAATTCGATCCCGTGAGGGACTGCTACAGGTACTTTGAGATGGTTACAATTGAGTTATCTGCTCGTCTAATTCAGCTCAGGTTCAGCTCATCTTTGCTAAATTATCTGGTTTACAGTATTTTTGGTCATATTTTGTCGTTGCAGATATTATTATGTTGTACTTATTTAGTTTTAATTCAGCTAATTAGTGTGCTATTAATATGATGTCTTTAAAGTATAACATACATAGTTCAGACGTTCAACCATTGAAGCAACAACTTTATGAAACTAGTGTATTATGAAGGGGGCAAAGGGTCTGTAAGTTACCTAGTTTTAAAAGTGGTAACTGTTTTACGTAGATACAAGATTTAAAAAATAGTAAAAATGTTTCTGCCAGGTATCAACATGGCTGCGAGTGACCGGGCCGAACTCCCCCAGGTCGGCGTTGGCCTCCAAAAACGTTGGCCATAACGTGAGCTTCGGATTCTGACTCTTTTACCACCACTTATGCTGAAGGAGCAATTGACGCCAGGGGACTAATTATAATCATTTTATTGTTATCGCCTTAAAAATATATTTTTAGTTAGTCAGTTAATTTTTGATAATATTTAAATAAATGACAATAAGTAGACTTAAAAATAGAATAGACTTTAATTTTTTTTAATAAAAACTCATACATGGCCTCGATCTCGTAGACATAGATATATTATATCATGATATAATATATCTATGTCTACTTTGTAAATGCTGACTTATAGTAGCTATTATTAAAGTGTAATTAAATATTTGTTACTTTTGATATATTTTCTTGGTTCAGTCGTTTATTTTTTTCGAAGTTTTATCTCCGTTCGTTGATATAATTATAACGGTCACATTGGAAAAATCTAAGCGACAATTGGCCAAATTGTTTGAGACTTCCAAACAATAGTGAAATGAGGCGACAACTGTAAAACGATTGTTGTTAATCTCGTCCCCCGGTTTGACATCACATAAACTTGTCTGATAATAATATTGATAAGATTGTGTTGGCTGTACATATACAGGTTGAGTCATTACAAAATCACAGTTAAATAAAAAAAAATACGAAACTCAATTTGTTGCTAAATAATGTTTTATGATTGCTGCTAATACAGATAAATTAAACAAAAACAAATGTATTAATCGGATAATTGTTTTTATCTGTATGATATTCTTGTGTTATTCCAGTTTTATTATGTTATGTACTGGTTGAAGTGACCAAATAATTATTATTAATCAGAACAGATCAGTATGTGTTGAATTAAAAGTGATAAAGGATATTGATTCAGCAACATTTTCAAATATGTTAATGAAAATTTTATATTTTTCGTACATTTGTCGATTGATTGGTAAAGAATATCTTTGGAATAAATAACTATACTGCCGAAACACTGTGACCCACCCTGTATTTCTTGTTGTTTGTGTATTAGGTAATGTATATATATTTTATATGTAGGCAGAAAGTATTATTCGGTTTACGATTTGTCAATGAATCCTGCGTCCATAAAGAGCTAGATGGACTATGTTTGTAATCAGCAAAACATGTTTTGCTATTCTAGAACTTGAAAAACTTATTTTATTTTCTTTATTTAGGGATCCAAAAATAAGAGTGCTTTTTTTCAATAGTCATATATAATTTCAGCATAATAACGGTGACATTGGAAACCGGAAACATGAGATTTTTTTTTACACAAGAATTCACAAATATTTTCTAAAGTTACGGGCTGTATGTAAAGCACCAATGTAGTTCTTAAGTGATGGAGCAATTTTGATTCTATTTTTTGAGAAAAATCTATCACCCATGATATAAAAACCCACATTCATGACTTTGGCTAATATGTTTATCTTGTTTTTCAGCTCCCCAGGTTTCACGATGTAACTTATATTTATGACAGTTTCGATTGCTCACCAGTAGTACTAGAAAAAAAAACACATGTCACAGATCACCCTGTATAATATTATGTCAGTAACATCCAAAACTTCATTGTATTTCTCAGTCATTTGTTTGAACACTAACTTTGGTTTCGAATCCGAGGTGAACAAGCAACCGGTGAACAAGAACCGGTGTTTTACAGAACGGAACAACCATGTGTTAAGAGATATTTGTGTTTCTTTCAAAAGGCATGCAATATGAAAGAGGTAAAACATAAATAATGATACGAGAGACTCGCAAATGTAGTAAACGGTTAAATTTACAATACTCATTTATACTAATACAGGAACTTTTATGTCCGAAGTATATTTTTATTATTAGTGGTGTGGCAATGGTGTTAATAAGTTCACTTCATTTACTTGTGCCAAACATTTGTAAACCACAGTAGGATCAAGATAAAAAAATGTTTTATGTTATGTTGATTCTAGTATTACATGGGAAAGCAACACACACGCCAAAAATCAATACAAGGCATTCGAACCTTGTTAAATAGCATAAGTTTTTACAATGTTGGATTGTAACAGTAACCTCGTAAAGCACACATTTAAATTTATGTGACGCACAAACAATTTAACACGGTTCTTGGATTAGAAATATTTACATGGACTGTAAAAGTGCTAGAGGAAGTGTTTTGCTGTAAATTCTTTATATTATCTTATAATAGAAGAGTTTTATAGGATCCTTAAATATATATTACAGGGCTTATGTAGTTCACCTATCCAATATATTTGTCCGAAATGTTTGTTTTTCTTTTGTCGAGTAGTTGTACATTCTTTGCTCTTGTCCGAAGTATAGATCAGATGAATCAAAAATCTTGCTACATATAATAATATTTCACATTCAAATGTAAAAATATAACTTTATTTGGTGTGACCTTATGTTGTTATGTATTTTTTATTGTTATATAGTTTTCATAAAGCTTTTTTTATAAGTTTTAAAGAATTTGAAATGTAAACAATAATTTGTGTAGTTTTACTCAATTCGGATACTTAATTACTAATAATTATTTTTGTATATTCGTGAATAAATAAAATTATTTGTATTAACAGCGTGAAACGCAAGAACTGTTGCAATTTGAAATATTCATGTTCATTGTAGATCGCTAGTTATATTTAGTAACATTAATAATTACTGCCATAATTTGTTTTTCTCTAATGAATCTTAAATATTCTGTGGCCTTCGGAAACAGCAAGAATATTCGTAATAATCTCATTTAAATAATCTGTGTTTTGTGTTTTATTATTAGTTTTGTTTGTAGACGCGAAAAAATGGTTTTATAAAGATGTTCTATGTTGTCGCGTCCCCAAGTTCCACGAGCATTTTACACTGAGCGTTTGTTTTGTTAGCGTTCACTTAGCATTTATTGTTACGTAATTCGCCAAATGTTACGGAATGTTGGAAATAGGAAAGTTTCTACTTTTATATTGAAAGAAAATTATTGTAAATAATATGTTTAATTCACATTATAAAATTAAATTATGACTGGTTTAAACAAACTGTTTTATTTACAAAAATTTAAGAGTCCCAAAAGTTTTCATCTTCGGACTTCAACACAGATATCGGCGAGTTGTTGCCGTTCTCGGACTGGCTGTTATAGTTATCCACATCTGCAGAAAAATCATCCGGATAATCTTCTTCAAATCTTTTTTCTCCATTAGAATTATTTTCTTCTTCATTAGTAGACATTCTGACGTAATCACTTGTTTCTTCTGAGTTTTCTGCTTTATAAATAGAAGTAATATCATCCGATGATTTTAACTTGGATATTTTGTGTTCTGAGATTCCATCAATGTCTTTAGGACTAACTATTATTGAAGTTTGTGGAGATGAAAGTTTTTCTATTTTATTTTCGGATATTACCTCTCTGTCTATAATCGAGCTTTCAAGTACGATCTGTTTAGACTTGGACTCAAAGAAATTATTGCTATTATCTATTTCAGTTACAAAAATATCATCTATAGAATTATCTGCTTTATTAATTAGAAAATTCTGTTTGTTTGTTGTTAAGCAATCTGACATGTCTTCACGTGTTATTAAAATTTGTTGAGATGTTGGTTTTTTAATCTCATTTTCACATATTTCCCCCCTATGATTGGAACTTCCAACTACGATTTGTGTCGAGTTGGATGTATCCAAATTGTTATTGCTATTTTCTATATCTACTCCAAGTATGTTATCAATAGAATATTTAGGGCTATCACGTTTGTCTGATAAAAGAGATTCTAACGCGTCTTCCTTTGCTATTTGTGCTGATCTTGATTTTTCGATGTTATTTTCGTTTCTAATTCTATTATCTATAGAACTTTCAATTACGATTTCTTTTGACTCAGTTACAGTCAAATTATTTTTGCTATTTTCAATTTCAACTCTTAGAACATTATCTAAAGTATCTTTTGTAGCATGTTCATTCTTAGGAAATACACATTCCGGTGTTTTCCCATGCACAATGTGTTGGAGTTTTTCTGCCGTTTCCGGTACTTTTTCCTCGTTTTCAACAACCACCGTTTTATTATTTATAGTTTCTAAGTCATATCTTTTATTATATTTATTTATTTTCTTGGTATCCTTATTTGGACCTTCACTTTTGGCAATAAGAGAATTTTCCTCAGTATGGGTTACATAATTGTTAGCGGTTAAATGCACTGGAGGTTCAGATAGTTTTTCATTTACGGTCTTTTGGTTTGTTAATTGATATAATTTCCTAAATTCCACCATAGGAGTTTCTAAATAATTAACCGTTGGCACAGTTTCACTGTTGATTTCCTCAATAATTTTCGAATAGTCATCTGGAATTGGTTTTATTCTTTCTAGACTCGAGTTTTTATTTTTAAATCTAGTATTAACAATATTGTATTTGTTTTGGTAGTCACGTATATATTTGTCAATATCGTGTTCAACGTCTGATGTTTGATGTGGTGAAGTGGCTTTGAAACTGTTTCGCATATGCGTCGATTGAGATTGGGCACCTGAAATAAATATTCATATTTATTAAAGTGTGCCAACACAGACTCAATGTTAAGCAGATATCTTCGAGACAACTGAATAAAACACATTTGTTGCGTCATTGTTGGTATTGTTTTTTTTTCAACAATAGAAATCAAACAAAAATACTACACCGGTAATAAATATCATCTATAGACATTAAAATGTAAATAACAAGTTGCTAAATAGATGCCAAAACGTAATGATTCCTGAATAAGTTGTCGTCTTCTTGCTTGAATGGCAAATTTGACGCGTTTGCTTAAATACAAAAATCTGATCAGAAAAAGCGGCAAATGCTGAGATAAGCTCGCCTACTTCCGTTGTCTCCTATTATTTTATAGTATGTAAAAAAGACGGGTTGCACTCCGGCAGTGCCGGCAGAAGTGAAAACGTGAATATTAACGTTTTTTTTATGATATTGGAATGCAAACAGGCAGACGGATTTTCTGATGGTAAGAAATTCACGCTGCTTAGAGACACCAATGGTGGTAATGGTGCGTTGCCAACCTGAGGCCGGGATGTTAGGCCTCGAGCAAAAGTAAGTTTATCGGCTACCTTACCCTCCGAACCGGAACACGTTGTGGCGGCAGGAATAGGTAAGGCGGTGTTACCAATCCGGGTGGGTCGCTGCGAAACTCTACCACCTAGTCAGATGTCACGGTGTTAGTGATGCTAAGCCTATGCTCGCCTTTTACGAGCAGCCTGGCAGGAAAACAGATACTCTATACTGAAAAGGAGCCTGGAACAACACGGCGAATGTTATGCATTTTTGATATTTTGGAATGGTTAGTGAATAATTTTGCACGAATTACTTTAATTATCAGAATGAAAGTACTATCACTTATGTAGTAGAATACAATATTCATTTATTGCGCTATCTTACACAAATATGACAACACGAATATTTGCGCAAGCGCCCTGCGCCGTCTTACGAATCAGGTCACGTGTCCTGACGCGAGTTTAGAAGTTTTTACCCATTCCAAAAAAGTGCGCAACGCCGCTAAAGAAGTTTTCACTTCAATAAGTATCTTCACATCCATATCCCCAAAGATGTAAGCAGACCGCAAAGGTACTACCAGGGCACCCACAATTAGTTAAAGTCTGTATGAATAAAACTTACTTATGTTTCCGATAAGATTATTGTGGGTATCGTCTGGAGGCTTGTGGCTCTCACGCCTTCTCCGGAAGTCGAGGTAAGATTTCTCCACAGCTTCAGCCTCGATCTCCAACTTGCGAAGTCTCTTTTTGACCTCGCGGAGCATCGCGTTTGGACTCTTCTCACGTGCAATGTCTGGGGATTCTTTAACTGTGACTTTGCTGAAACGTTAATATTATTTATGTCAGCCTTCTTTAAATTAACAGATGCAGATAATGCTTAGTTAATACACGACTGACGAGTTTTTGAACTTGAACATTTAATAAACTAGTGGTCGCCCGTTGGTCGAAATTCGGTCATAATATATTTTAATATCTTGTTGATAAGAACGTCGTCTTCATTTCTCAAGACCAACTACTTTGTTTCCAAACTTTTTAGTGCGCCATCTGTGATCTTTTATCGTTATCATCAATATATTTGTTTGTGTGTGTCAAATGCATGGTAGTGTGGGTAATGTTTTATTTATAGATTTAATGTATTTTATAAGCCGTATTATTGAAAAACATTAGCGTTCTGCAATTCTACACATGAACTATAAGTGTGTCAAATTTTATGCTCCTGCGTCCGCGCAATTTTCGTAAAAAGGGGTCCAAAGTTTTGGCATCACGTATTAATATATAGATAAACGTTTGTGACAAAATTCCACAAATGGACTTCACCCCGCTACTTACACAAATTGTATACTTTTGTTAGATTTTTATGATATTAGAAGGCAAACAAGCAGACGGATTTCCTAATGGTTAGAAATTCACGCAGCCTAGAGATACTAAGGGTGGTAATGGTGCGTTTCCAAGGCCGGAATGTTAGGCCTCGAGCAAAAGTAAGTTTACCGGCTACATTACCCTCCAAACCGGAACACGTCATGACGTTATGGCAGCAGGAATAGGTAAGGCGGTGGTACCAATCCGGGTGAGTCGCTGCGAAACCCTACCACCAAGTTAATTTAATCAACGGATGTCTCTTTAGTGACATGTTCGGGTTAAGGGGCTAGCGTTCACACCTTACTCCACCGATTTACCGCGAGGTTCGGGTTCGATTCCCGACGGGGGCAGTTATATGTGTGCTGAACATTTATGTATTTGCATTTTTTTGGTCTGGGTTTTTGATTAATTTATTTTGGTATTTATACAAGTACTTATGTGTATTCGTATCGTTGATTGGCACCCGTAAAACAAACTAATACATAATTAGACTTTAAATAGCCTTAACACCCCGGTCACAGGACACAGCGAGGATCCTATGACACGTATTTTGGCTACAGGCCAGTGTTTGCCCTTTCATACTATAAAAATGGCAGACGGATTTAGTTATAACTTGTGGTCGCCTGATGGTAGATATTCGACCATAATAAATTTTAATATCTTGTTGATAAGAACGCCATCTTCATTTCTGAAGACCGACTACTTTGTTTCCGAACTTTTTAGTGCGCCATCTGTGATCTTTTATCGTTATCATCATTGTACTTGTTTGTTTGTGTCGAATGCATGGTAGTGTGGGTAATGTTTTATTTATTTTATTGATTATAAGCTTAATGTACTTTATAAGCATTACTATTGAAAAATATTAGCGTTCTGCACTTCTATACATAAACTATAAGTGTGCCGAATTTTATACTCCTGCGTCCGCGAAATTTTCATAAAAAGGGTTCCAAAGTTTTGGAATCACGTATTGATATATAGATAATAAGAACTGGACGTGATATTTTGAGTACGCTGCCTAAACCGAAATACCAAGGCTTGAAACCCGCGCGTGGACACGTGAGTGGGCGCCGTGAAAACGCAACGGTCCCATAAACATACAGATGTACTGGTTGAGAATGAAGAATACAAAAAACTATTTAGCGAAACGACAAGCAGCAAAAGCTCGTTCCAGAACTTTGTTAATTGGACACCCCTCGCGCCAACAAGTGGCCCGCGCACGTACTCCCAGCGTCTCGGCCGCGGGGACGTACTTGCTTTAATACGCGAGACCACAGAAAAAAGGAAACAGAAATTTCGACAGATAATATGATAATAAACTGTCATCGGCTTGAAAAAATTAAAATATGTAAACAGTTCTTCGCGTTAGCGAAGGTACAGCTAGTGCTGTGTGGTGGGAGACTCCGGTAACGGAGATCACAGCTGGAGGGTGGACGGGCCCCTCGCTGGGACGGTTGGAGACAGTCCCACGGTACGGTCGGACGGGTATTTAACTTGCTCGAAAGGTCGAGCGCTTTTATTTAAGTCCAATATACGCGTTAAGATCCAATATTAAACTAAAGAAAAATAAAGAAAAAAATATTTATTTGCGGAATATGAGTGTTACAAAGATGTTACAAAATTATTTAAGCGTTCCTACATATTCTACCAACTTGTGGTGTGCAAATATCATTAATAGTATGATATTTATTTATATAAACATTAGCTGTTCATACGAAACTTTTTCAACGTAGTATAGATTTTCATAAAGACTTTCATCCTCTATGTGTCTTGATTTTTGGTAGTAGCCTATATTTGAACTCGAGTTCAACTATATATCCGGTCTAGCAATTTAACGGTGGAAGCGTTATATAATGTAATATGAATAATATGATGATATGATATGACGTCATTACATCATAACATAGATTGTTATTTACCTTTTGTGGTGTCCACTCACTCTGACGACATCTGCCTCCGCTGAAGGCCCTGGCTCTGGGTTGTTACAGGGTACACCTAAATCACGTCGGATACAAAATAATATTACATAATATGCTATTTATTTATCAAACAAACGGATTTCCTAATATTGATAGACTAAATAAGAATTCTTATTTCCTAGAACCTCCCTATCCGTAAAGAGGTAGTTTGAGGTCCCCCTCCCCCTGCTGGGTGCTGAGTAACTGGGGTCGAGCCGGGGCCCTGGTGATACCAATTCGGACCAGGGAGAGTACTCCTCAGTACCCCTCTCTGTCTAAGAGGGGACAACGACGAGCGCACTCAGGGTGGTGGGCCACTAGGCCTGCGTGAGATGGCGTCAGTACGGCCCGCGGAGGAGACGGGCGAGCTTTCCTAAGTCCGCCCGGGATGGGGATCGAGATGGGGTTGTACGGTGGTACGGGGGTGGCTGTCACCACTTTAACCCCGAAGTGGCGTACGCTGTGTCTCCGAGCACCACTTCTGACGGTATACGGCCTCCTGTTGAGTGGGGCTGCCAAAAGAGGATCGTTGGATCCAGCGCCGCTGGGGCAGTGGAAGTTTGCGAAAGAGTCCCAATAGTCCCGGTATCTGGCGAAGGTGAGGACACCGTGTGGTTTTAGTGAGTAGGAGTCTCAAATAACCCGCCACTTCCCTCAAAAGAAGAATTTTCACACGTTAAAAAAAAGGTTGAAGTCCAACCAGGACAACCACGATTAACCGAAAGCAAAGAATAAACACAATATTTTATAATATCTGGCTACTCTTCCATCCCACGCTAAAACATGAAAATAGCAAGCATTGACGTTATATAAGGAAAAGATATGACAGTATCATCAATCCGACAGTGGCCTTGCGGGACTGTCATTTCGTCTACTTACGTCAGTGGACACAATGGTACAATCTAAAATACTAAGTTATACCCAAAAATGTAGTATACGATGTGGCTGTAGCACAAACCGCAGTATACAGGGTGACATTTAAATACTAGTCAAATTTAAAAAAAACGATTCGTAAGCGATAAACAGTTTTCAATCTATGAAATAATTGATAATGAAAAAAAAAACAAA
Organism: Calephelis virginiensis; assembly: GCA_002245475.1. Taxonomy (NCBI): domain Eukaryota; kingdom Metazoa; phylum Arthropoda; class Insecta; order Lepidoptera; family Riodinidae; genus Calephelis; species Calephelis virginiensis. Next base: position 17,473 of record NJDC01000923.1, read on the forward strand.
AAGTTATAATGTTAATCTGACGCAAAATACAAGATGTTTGGTTACAACAAAAACAAACCATAAAACTGGTTTCCGCAGTCGCATTCGCAGGCTGGTGACGTCACGATTCGTACTAGGTAGGATGTAGCGTGAAAACGAGTGAAGCGTTTTTGCGGAAAGTTTTAAATGAATGTTTATAAAAGCAAACATTTCTATTTGACAATAATTCTTAAAAAACATTCCCATTCAAGCATTTAATTAAAAAAATAATATTTGGCTGGTCCTTTTAAAGTTACTCTGTATAAATCCCAAAGCTCACCTGTAGTGTTCCGCCGCACGGCCGCCCGCTGGCGGGCCAGCGTCCACTGGCTGGTCAGCTGTCTGCCGCAACATATAAATTAAAAAAAATAAAGAGGACAAGTTACACAAATTGAATCTTACCAAAGTTGAATCTTGCATCAAAGTAAGCAAATGATATTCTTGTGTTATGGGTGTTAGTCAACGTTTCTAATACACAGAAATACTTAAATATATACCAGAATAAATTTATTAAACACCCAGACCCGGAAATACAGACATCTAAATGTTCACCTCACAAATGCCTACCCCTGTCGGGAATCGAACCCCAACCTTGCGGTTAGTCAGTTTAGTTAGGCGTGTCAGCTAGCCACTCGACCAACGTGGCGGTATAGCCTTATTGTTTTAATTGTATCATATTTATTGCAATCGGGATTAATTGTCAAAAGCGATAAATATTTTTAATTCCTTTTTTAATAATTGGATAGTTATGGCACATAGCATATGACATAATATCGACGGGTCCTACGTAAACTGGTACAAGCAGCAAAATGTCACTAACGTTTTTATGGCATCTTTCGTACTTAAACAACCCATTCTTTAACTTCATGAAAAAATAATTAAAATTATTAACGCAGTTTTTTTCTAAAGGATTCAAGTATACCATTTCAAAATTTCAACTATGTACGTTGTATAATGTTAAAGTTACAAGCATTGAAACATACAAATCGCTCTCCTGTAAAGTTGTGCAACTGCATTTGTACCAGTTTACGTAGGACCCGTCGATATGGCACATATACCTACACAAAGAAAGGTGAAAGTCGCGAGGTAAAACCTTGTGTGCAGAGAAATTATTTATTGCTTAAAAATACTAGATTAAATTTATTTAAATATTCTATACTTAATATACACTTGACACTTGTTGAAATTCTTAAAATCGAATCTAAATTTTATATTTCAGTTACTAGCTGTTGTCTGTGGGTTTGCTAGTAAGTAAAGAATATTTAGCGCTCTCGCGGAGACTCGTTATAATATCAGGACAAAACTAGCATATCGTCTTCAAGAAGGTAGTGTAATAAATAATAAATAAATAAATATCCCCAGGGATATTGAATATTGGGATATTGATATTGGGGTTAGATTCAATTCGTGTGACTTGTCCAGACAAGTTACACAAATTGAATCTAAGTAAGCAAATTAAGCAATCAAAGTAAGCAAATTATATGCTTGTTATGGGTGTAAGTCAATGATGCTAATACATATAAATGCTTAAATAGATACCAAAATAAATTTAATAAACACCCAGACCCGGAAATGCAGACATCTATTTATATGTTAAAATACAAAAAATCGGTTTAGACGTTTCGACGTGACAACGAAACAGACATACTATACACTTATAACTTATGTATATATATAAATAGCATTTTAGATTAAACTTAGATAAACTAGACATCTAATGGTAAGGAAAAAGTTATTTATAGACGTCATAACTAGATGTTATAGGTGTTTTTTTTGTCTTGAGGTCGATGTGTAAGGCCAATTATGCAAGTCTACCAGTTATCCTAGACTCCGGACCGGAACATGACAGTCATTATAGCGGCAGCAATAGGTACTGTGGGGAATCCCTACTCGAGCAAGAAGCTAGACAGCACACTACTACAAGTGGCATTGTTAGTAACAACCTATGTAAACTATACTAACCTCCTATATGCTATCGTACAAGTTGAAGTTGAGTATAATTTACATAGGTTAACCGAACACGAAGACAGTTAGACAGAAGGTTTGTTTTACAAAAAAGACCTGGGACCAACACTATAAACATAAATCAGATGATGACAATCTCTGTACCTCCTGTGTCCCCCCCTGTCCCCCACCACCCCAATGAAGGGCAGCACGTCCCCGGGCAATATGACACGAGTGCGAGCTTCCGGGAAGAGGTGTAGCTCCTCCCCGGCGCCGTTACTCGCGACCTCGTTAGCGCTCAAACTGCCGCTAATGCCAATAACAGAATGTATGAGAAATTGTTTACTTGTTGTAATAGAAATTCTCACATACACAAATATAGAAATTCGTTGCTTAGAACTTATAACACAAGTATATAATTTTTCCAAGCACAAGAGAAGTGCTAAAATTAAAATATCTTAAGAGAATCGCAGTTATGGCCATTATAGAATGTAAATTTCATCTGCTATGTATTTGCTTTAATAGCAGTAGGTACACAACACTGTGTAGCTGCAGAAGATAACTACTACTTTAATCGGTAAGGAAGGAATTAAATTTCTTACCGCAACAGTTGAATCCCCGGTAACTCAATTCAAATAGAACATTCAACAAAGGAACCAGGTTCGAATCTTGTCTGAGTTATTTTTTTTATTATTTCGATAATGTGTTCAATTAGGTTACTTATGGTGTGTTAGTACATTTGTCAAGAGATATTTATTTTGCCAGTTTAAAATTAGATATATTACCTAAGTAATCAATGGATCATACATTGCATACTATGATTGTGTATAATCCCCATGTTGATCTCCTTTGCAGATTAGACCATGTGCCTTCCTGTGCCAGGCAGCTCGTAAATGGCAAGCATAGGCTTGCCATCACTAATACCGCGACTTTCGACTAGGTAGTAGAGTTTTGCAGCGACTGGCCCGGATTGGTACCACCGCCTTCCTAGTCCTGCGGCAATAACATTAGTGCCCATTGACGTATTACTGATTACGATAACCTAGCCTCAACTGGCAACGTATCATCTTTTCCGTGTATCTCTGAACACTTACATACTACCCGTATTACGCCGCAATTAAGCTATGATAGATTGGCAACCTTTCCAGAATCACTATGTATAAGGGTTGGTATTCGCCAGCCGTTGTCCAGCTGTCGATCAATATGTTTCGCGCCTATTAATCGTGTATTTTTTAATATCAGGAAAATTGTATGCTTGATTGATGAGTAATGTCATAAAAAATATTGATCAAAAGCTACGAACATTAAAATATTAAATGTTGTTTGAACCCAAGTTGACAACCATTTATATCGTCGTTGTTTTTATTCTAGTGACGCACGCTTCCATTTTGGTAGTCGTAGGTATCTTTTTAACATAATTTTTAATTTTTCGAGTCGCTGTCGTTTTCAATAGTGAGCTGTCTTAAATTTAAAAAAACTTACCGTGAGGTCGGTGCGGGAGGCGGCCGCAGCCCCAATGATATTCTCCGTATGTGTGTCTCTTGCTAAAATAATACATAAGACATTTATAATTCTAATATGTCGGAAATAAAGGGGTTTTGGGGTACCCGAAAAGGGGCGACTTCACGGGACCCAGCGTCATTATCCAGCCCCGGCATATTTCGCAGGGGAAGACACGGTCTGGTTTTGGTAACATCACGGATTGTCCTGGTATTATAGTCTGTTCACGCGCATACGGCACTTGAACACGAACGGCGAGTGGCCGGCCCTCCCACGACCGGACAACCTAACCGAAGGACGTACATGTCTCCTGCTATTCTAAGGATTGACGTTAACCTATGTCTATGAATTTGTAATAAAGAATATTCGGGAATCTCAGATTTCTAGTCCTATCTCCAATATAGTCTTTATTACAATGTGATGCAGACTACGAGGGTGGATCCAAAAGTTCGTGGCCTAACCTACATGAAGCTATGACATCTTTTTAAAATCTACCGTCATTTGTTAGTATGACGTGTCATATTGATTTATTGTGCGCAGTTTCATTCCGATACTGCACAATATAAATTTTCTGTGATTATTTGTTTGAAGCAATCTGACGCAATTTTCAATAATGGAGAAAATTGAACACCGTGCAGTCATTAAGTACCTCAATAAAAAAGGCCTATCACCAAAAGACATCCATCAAGATATGGTGAGCACTTTGGGGGAGTCTGCTCCATCGTATTCCAGTGTTAAGAAGTGGATAGCTGAGTTTAAGCGCGGTCGTGAGAGCATTAAAGATGATCCTAGGAGCGGAAGGCCTACATCCTTTACCACGATAGAAAACATCAATAAAATTTGTGATCTCGTACTGGGTGACCGACGTTTGACCATTGGTAAGATAGCTGAGATAACAAACATTAGTTATGGCCAAGTGCAACACATAGTAACGGAAGAGTTGGGGTTCCATAAGGTTTCTGCTCGCTGGGTCCCGCGACCTATGCTGCTTTCAGCTGAACAAAAACGAGTTCGATACACAATTTCGCGAGACTGTTTGGAACTTTTTGAGACTGATCCCGAGGACTTTTTGTCTAGATTTGTTACCATGGATGAAAGCTGGGTTCACCACCATACTCCTGAATCAAAGCAACAATCCAAACAGTGGAAAAGATCAGACTCTCCTACACCGAAAAAGGCTAAGGTCATTTTGTCGACTAACAAAGTCATGGCTTCTGTTTTTTGGGATGCGAAGGGCATTATTTTTGTAGATTATTTACCGAAAGGTCAAACTATAAATTCTAGTTATTATTGTAACCTTTTAGGAAGATTCCGGGAAGAAATAAAAGAAAAAAGGCCGGGAATGTTGCGTAAGAAAGTTTTGTTTCATCAAGACAATGCACGTGTTCACACTTCGGTTGAAACAATGTCTGTAATCCATGATTGTGGCTACGAATTGCTGCCCCATCCATCTTATTCGCCGGATTTAGCCGTTCGGATTATCATTTATTTCCAAATTTAAAAAAACACTTGGGTGGCTCGAAATTTTCGACCAAAGATGAGGTGATAGTCGCAGTAAATGACTATTTCGCCGACCTTCCGGAATCTTTTTTTTTTTCGAGGGGATAAACAAGTTGCAGGTCAGGTGGAAGATGTGTTGAGCTAGAATGAGACTATGTCGAAAAATAAAAATAAATTTAGACCCACTTTTCTTTCATTTTCTTGGTCGGGCTTAGAACTTTTGGATCGACCCTCGTATAATATAAACTTAACTTTACTCCTATTTTAGCATTTACATATTGAAAATGAAAATGAAAATTATTTATTCGCGGAATATGTGTTAAAAAGTTGTTACAAAGATATTTAAGAATACAACATATTCTACCACATTGTGGTGTGCAAATATTTAATTAAATTCAAAGAAAATAAATATTTATATACATTTTAACATTTAAATCACAACACTTTTTACATTTTAATAGATATTTTATATATTTATATGTTTAGTAAGTTCCATAATTTATTACAAATAATTTTAAATGTAGATTAATTTTAATTCTCTCTACCGTACACTACCATTACTATTACTATTATTACTATTTGTAAGGCTAGAGAAGTTTTAGTAAAATTTGTTTAATTTATGTCAATTTTTATTTAAGTAGTTTTACGTAGGTGTCTCATAATAATAATAAACCTCCATTTTGTTAATTTCGTGGAACCCGTGCAACTATTGTGGCAAAAAATCTTTCCGGTAACACGCCACATGACAAGCCGAACGAACGTTCCCACCGCCCACCACCGTGACCAGACCACGAATAAAGTCCGAACTCGGTAAACAATCCAATTTATCACGACCTTCCCCAACCTCGTCAAAGAACTTACCACAAAGTACATCAACAAGTGCTCGACTCACGTTTCGTCTTGACACCCTCTCTTCCTCTGGAAATCAACCGTACCGTACAACCGACGTCGTTTTATAGTATTTACAAGCAGGGCTTGAAATACTGTACCAGACTTAGCACCAGTACTATTGGTTTAAGGGTACTTATCATTTTACGTACGTAGCATTTTTTCTTCAATCGAATATATCTCTGTTCCTTCATGAGAGAATAAAATAATATCGATACCTTAAAAGGAAAATTGGCAACGTCGCATTTGTATTTAACGGGTACCTTAATTGGATACCGATTTTATCGGTATTAGTACCGGTACTTGTCAGATACCGGTGTCGGGTCGGCATCTGTATACTAAGTACGAAGTGCTTTGGAACCGGTATCCAGGTATCGAAATGGCAAGAACCGCTAAATACCGGAACAAAACCTGTACTTTTGGTTACAGTTCCAAGCCTTGCTTACAAGTAAAAATTCCGTGAAAAAAGATACAGTTCAATAATTTACTATAGGAATACTTAAACATGTCACCTGTCTAGCGAACTCCTTGAGACGGTCGTTTTCAAGTTGCAGCCGCCTGATGACGTCACACGAGTGTGTGACGTCACACCGCGGCGGCTCGCGGACGGAGACGTGGCTGTCGTCTCGTGGCGGGCGACGTACCTCATCTATATTTGTCTGCCAAAATACAACGTCATGGCAACAATACATCATAGGAAACTTTAAAAACAGAGCGCACTCATTTCTCAAGTCATTTAACATTTGTGATGCTCGTAGAAATGTTGCGGATGTCCGTGGACAGCAATGATCACTTTTACATGAGGAGGCTCACGGCTCACCTGCATGTTTGTCTTCTCTTATGTAAAAAAGATAAAATATTACACAGATGCTTATCTGTTAGGTAAAGCCGGCATAGAAACCTGTGGGTTTCAGTGTCCAAGAAATGCGGTTTCAATTTGTGAGGCCAATGTTTGTCACTTGCTTGTAATTTGTTCCTGTTTGTTTACACATTCGATATACGTTTGCAGCGCACCGCTGCCATCTTTGCTGTCCCTAATATGTTTTTCTTAACTTAATTCTTAATATGTTTCTTAACATTACTAAAATTAGTAAATCCGCCTGCTCGTTTTTATTCCAATATTATATATACATTATACATACATTTAGGTACAGGACAAATTATATTTTAATTGCATTAGTGTGTTATGAGTTGCTATTCTAAAAATTGAAAAACTTTAGTTAAGTATACTTATTTTGGGGAAAAAATTATTTATTTGTAACAATGATTTGTACGTACCTGACTAAAATTAACATTTTTCTGTTTCTTCAAATCATTAACAACTTGGTTTGGCTTGATCCGGTCATCTTCGGATCTCTCATTACCCAAATACTCATTATTTAATGTCGGACAAGAGTATGTGCTCTCTGTGATTGTTCCACGTTCCATGAAACATTTTTCCTTTGAACTGACTAACTCTTTAATTTTTAGTCCAGCTTTTAAAAAGTCATATTTTTTTTCTACGTCATTATTAATGTTACTTTTTATTTTTTCCAATTCTATTCTTTCCTTGTTTATATCATCCCTTTCCTGCTTTAACGTTAGCAAACTCTGCTCAAGTATGACTAGCTCTCTGGATATTTGGTCACGCATTTCTTCGCCTTTCTTTTGGATCATTTCTTCTGCCTCTTTGACTTGAGATTTTAAATTAACTTCCTGTTGCGAAAAAAACGTGAGATTTAAAATAAGAATAATAGACAAATAGTAGCACAATAGAATTCCCATTAGCACCAAGTCTGGATCTAATAATGGAATCCCAAGAAAATACATAATGTTTGTGTACCTAGATGATTTAAATATTGAAATCGAAATCAGTTTTTTGCAATTATACAGCACTTAAATTACACTGGCCTACTTTCATTTTGGTGAATAAGATTTTATTTTGGGTATATTTGGTGAGCTGATACAAGAAATCTTGTCACATTTTTCATATCAGCTCTTGTTCATTAAATCGAAAAGATATACATGTGAAATTGTACATTAAGAAAAATTTTCTTGAGTGAGATTGTCTTGAATAATTTATACAATTAATTTCATAAAAGTACCTAATTGTTATACGTACTGATTTCGAATTAAACTAGAAAGTTAAAATGAGAATTGGAGGTGAATTAGAGCTTACAGCTGACATCTAGTAACAACAATGAAATTTATAGTACCTACCTACTTTACCAACTACAGATTCGGACAAAGCTGCACCAAACCAAAAAAATGTTTCTGTAGGCCAGTGTTATTTATTTAATCTTTAACGGTGACGTGACGAGAATGAATGGATTTTTAGAACATCATATGTGAATACATTTGACATGATATCCATTATATAAATAATTTCGTTTTCCATTACAAGGGGTTCTTCCTGTCAATCTAAATAAACTTACGGGTTAATATAATTCACCCGCGACAAATTTTTCAGAAGTTTGTTTTACTGTCTGTTATAGGTTCTGTAAATATCGGGGTTTTAAGGGGAACGAGGCTTGTAGAAATACCTGTTTTCTATTAAAATTATTACGTTATTACCAATAATTTGAATCCAATAATGCCGTCATGAGCCTTAATAGCGTATGACTTCAGGGAAAGAGAAAAATTAGGTGAATGACGAAAAAATGTCGGTCGCCGCTATATGAAAGTCAACTTTAATAATTGTAGGAGGTTATTATGCCCGATTGTTCGTATAAAATGTGTATCTAATACATGGATTTTAAATAAAACGCGATAAATACAAAATAAGTGTTTCAGGTTGTTTCTTTTGCTTAATGTAATAACAGAATTATTGCCTATTTTAACCCATACTTTTAAAATTTCTGTCATCTCCAATACTTTTCGTTCTGCGTGGAAGATTGCTCCTTTCATTTCTCTTCCCAAAGTACTCCCTCCAACAGGCCTATCTCAATATCGTCCAATATCCATTCTCCCGTTTGTATCTAAGGTTTTAGAATATAATGTCCACAAACAACTGCGAAGTGATGACCTTATAAGTATCAGTTGGATTTTCGTACAGGACACAATACGGTCTCTGCTTTGATCAAAGTCACTGATGATGTAAGGTTTGCTATAAGTAATCAATTTCTCGCTCTATTGCTTCTCTTAGATTTTAGTAATGCGTTAAACTCAGTTGACTTTGACGTCTTACTCGGTGTTCTAAGTCAAAAGTAATTTATTCTGTGGCTTTAGGTATTACACTGATGATACATCCTCCAAAATTAGTCTCTAAAACCTGCCGAGTAGGCGTACAGATTTATTATGCAAATATAATTGTGGGTATTAAAAAATATTGTTGTGTATTACTTAAAAACAACGTTAATTAGGTTTGTGCCACACTGTACGTCCCTTAACAATAAGTTCCATAGATGTATCTCCCCAGTCTGTTTTTTGGTTGAGTTCTATCTTCGTGGACGTACTTAATGTGTTCGATCTGGGGCTTTCAGCTCAGGTTATTGTGAGCTAGTTGCTGGAGTTCCTAAGGTTGGGGTCCTTTTTTCCCACCTATTTTATATATTCATTAACATGATTATCAAAATTATAGGTTCTAATTATCATTAATATAAGAATGACCTGTATCATAGAGGTAGTAGATGAAGTCAATGCTACGAATGACGATCTCAATCGAATTTTCAAGAGGGCTTCTTCGTTTGGTTTGATAGTGAACCCTGCTTATTCTCAATCCCTTATTATCAGTAACCGTTTTTCTCGTGTAACTCTATCTAAAGTTATCATCCCTCCTTTTATTTATAATGATATTTTTATACCTTACAATAAATTGCTGAAAACCCTAGGTCTGACCATATTCACTTATGGTGATGATTTTAGTTGGAATGCATACGTTACTAAAATCTCTAAAAAAGTGTTCTACACCTTTCATTCTATCAAGTGCTTACAAAAGTTTCTACTTTTCAAAACTTTTAAGTGGCTTCCTATTTTTGAGCGCAAACCTCTACATTGTCTTTTCTTCCTTTACAAAGTGCTATTTAATGCAGCTTTTCTTGAATATCTGTACGTGCATTTTACATTTTTACATCCTTTTGATTAAGATTTTGTGAAGACGTTCACATCTTCGTGAAATTTTGAGACTTCCTTGTAGTTTCACTAAATCGTATAACCAACCATTCTTTTACTTTTAATGCCGTGAAACTTTGGAATTCATTACCTTATGTAATTTGGAGCATTCAAATATTGACAGTTTTTAAGAAGTCAGTAATGGAGTATTTTAGTGTGTGATTAATTAGTGTGATAGCACTTTTGTCATAATTAGTACTGTAGCTTGTGCTATCTTTTGCTTATAGCAAGGTTATGTATTGTGCACATTTCTTTTATGCATTATCTTTATAATGGAAGAAATCTCTTTTAGACATAAGCTGGCCTTTTGTATCATTTAATATAGTTACTTGTGTTTTGACTTTTTTGTGTAAGTACAATAAAGAATTAAATAAACTATTGGTCGCCCATTGGTCGCAATTCGACCATAATAAATTTTATTATCTTGTTGATAAGAACGTCATCTTCATTTCTCAAGACCAACTTCCTAATTTGTTTCCAAACTTTTTAGTGCACCATCTATGTTCTTTTATCGTTATCATCAATTTGTTTGTGTGTGTCAAATGCATGGTAGTGTAGGTAATGTTTTATTTATTGATTTAATGTACTTTATGAGCATTATTATTGAAAAATATTAGCGTTCTGCACTTCTCCTACACATAAACTATAAGTGTGCCAAATTTTATGCTCCTGCGTCCGCACAATTTTCGTAAAAAGGGGTCCAAAGTTTTGGTATCACGCACTAATACATAGATAAAACACTTTTGTAAATAATGCATAATTTAAGTACATATTTCACCAGTATAAAATAGTTTTAGTGTGTCAACCTTCTTAATAAGGGTACGCTGTCGCGGAATAGTTTCTAAATATAATATTATATATTTAATATATAAAATCATGTTCTAAGATTCCATTATATTTACGTAGATTCACGAGACAGCGCCAAACTTCTAGTTCGTACTCACATATTTCATCATGTCAAAAGTTAATGTCTTGATATTGCTATTTTTTATATTTTAATATGTTTCTTTCTTAAAATGAAAAGAAAAATGAAAATGAATTCATTTGCGAAATATGTTTTCTTTTATGATATCGGAAGGCAAACAAGCAGACGGATTTCCTGATGATCCTAGAGACACCAAAGGTAGTAATGGTGCGTTGCCAAATTGAAGTCAGGATGTTAGGCCTCGCGCAAAAGTAAGTTGGTTACTTTACCTTCTGAACCGGCTGTTATGGCAGTTATGGCGGCAGGAATAGACCGCCAATTTGGGTAAGTTGCTGCGAAACTCAACCACCTAGTCAGATGTCTTGGTGTTAGTGACGGTAATCCTATGCTTGCCTTTTACGAGCTGCCTGACACAGGAAGGCAGATGGTCTATTTTGCAAAGGAGCCCGGACCAACACGGAGGAAAAAAGTATTATTTCTCTTTTTTTATACAAAATAATGTGTGTGAGCGTTTATGTTATATATAATATATATTAATATATGTATCCGATTTCCTGAAATCCATACGAAAACGAGTGAATAAAAACTTGACAAAAAATAAACAATTTAAAAAACATTTTAAAACATACAGCGAAATGTACGCGAGTGTACTTTACTACGAACATTAGCATCATGTGTCAAACTCAGCGCAGTCCTGCGACGCGAATCGCTTTCTGTTCAGAGCAGACAGCAGTTAAGCGCGATCTCCACCAAGTTAAATTAAGCGTTTTAAATCGCGGGCGTACCTTCTCCTCGAGGCGTTCGGTCTCGGTGTGGACCAGTCGCCGCGCGGAGTACAGTCGCTCCTGCTGGGCCCGGAGCGCGCGGGCCAGGGCCCACACGAACTGCTTCTTCTCATCTATCTTCTGCTCCAACTGTGCTTCCCGTTTTCGCAACTTGGCCTCCAACTATCGGGGAATATAATAAAATACACATCTAGAAATTGGATATTGGCCGACAGTCAAGCAAACGGATCTCCTAATGTTATGATTTTTTTTAATGGACTCCCAAAAATAATGAGCTACAAAAAACGAAGTAGTGAGTTAAAATTTTTTTATTGGCAGCTCTAGTGATAATTACATTTTTGTTCACGAGGTACAAATTTTGCAACCGGATAGACACCGTAAGTATGAAGTAGGTTTAGTGCCTGCACCCCGCTCCACCTCGCCCCTCTAACCCCTTGTCGCCTCACCCCGCCCCGGCTAGATACTATTCATATTCCATCAAAAAAAGTGTGTGTGTGTGTCAGCTACGACGCACGATTGGAGTTTACTCCTTACGAACGATAATTATGATATATATCGAATAGAAAATAATACTAATACTAATTACTACGCAAATCATTGGAACAAGTCGACTGCGTTTTAAATTATTCGACTAATGTCAATGTCATACGTAACTCGACTGTGGCGGAGCCGAATGACGACCCGCTCGGGGCGACTCGGGTTTTTGTTCGGGCGAGATCGTCAGTCCTGAAGGAGAAAAAAATACTGAAGGGCTGAAGCGGCACGACTTACATCATATGTTGTCTCTTTCTATGTAACGCCTCAACTTTTCGTGTTAAACTTGATTTTACTCCTTATAAAATTTCCGTACCGGTCCTTATAACTCAAATCGTTTCTTAAGGAGTAAACTCCAATGAAACCCACCTCATTTCGTCGCTCTTGTAACAAAAGACTGTGATTGGCGAGAGACCGTCTCACTTTATTTTGCTCTTCCTCTTTAATCATTTCTACCTCCGCTTCATACACCTCCTTCAAATGGTCAAACATCTGCAATTAATTTAAATACTGCTTACCAACCATGACGTCTGAAAGCATTATTTCAATACTTTCTACGTCAAACTGCCACTTTATAGGTTGTAAATAAGTTCATCGTTTTACTTAACACTATGCTTTTAAAATTATAAAAAAATACATTAATACTGATAAAAAAATTATCAGAGCTGTGCGTAAATAAACTTCCTGAACTTTTTTAATCGGGTGTTCACCAACTGAATTATTGTTTCTTTTTTAAATCAAAAACCAACATTTGTTATTTAATGGAAAAGTAATAGTTTAATGACCACACTTAAAGCAGCAATATATTAATCATGCCATGTGCTAAGGCAAAAAACTTTCTTTTTCCCTCACAAAAAAGTAGCCATTTAAAATAGGCGGCAGTATCTACAATTTTTGTTTAGTTGGCCTTGATAGCCCTGCAGTGCGAGGTTTATACTACAAAATATAATGATAATTAAATATAAACCTCTTCAACGATTTTCTCCTCCACTATACCGACATTCTTCAGAAAACTTTCCATATTCAATGAATTTACATTATACATTTTTGTATTCTGCAAAATGAATACTAACTTTAACAAATATTATACAGATACACAAAGCTTAAAAACAAAATTATTCAAAATACAATGAAAAAAAGCGCAAAACTAAGTAATGCCGATATGTCTTTCATCTGTTTTTATTTTTTGGATAAAAATAAAATACCTATTATTATCTACTAGAAAATTTTAAGTAATTCTTTTAGACATGTTGTGTATGTTGCAAAGGCCTCTGCTCTTTTAATTTTAGGTTTTTAGCCGAATATTACAAACAATTCTTAAAAAGGTACATAAAAATATTATTATTTGCAATTTCAGCTAATAAATGTAGTTAAGAATTAATCAGAACGTCTTTCTTCATTTTCGAAGATTTATTATTATCAAAAAACAGTATTTTCACGCCCATATCCCCGAAGAGTTGGCAGAGGCACAACCAGAGCACCCACGACTAGCCGAAGACACTGAATCTCATAATGTGATAGGTGGCAAGCCTATCGCTAGCCGGGCACATATCCAATCCCGAGCAACATTTTTTTATTACAAAATTGAAAACACCACATTTCAATATCATGAATAAACCAGTTAACTTCTGGTTTATTTATATTTGGATATGATTAAATAGTCAATCTCCTAATTTGATTCAACTACAGCGTCAGTCAAGAAGGTGGTTGACTGACATTAGGTGGTTTAGGTTAACGTAACAGCTTGAGATTGGAAACGCCTCAACAATATCTCAGATAGATAGATGAAATGTATTTCTTACCATCAGTCAGTCTGCTAGTTAATCTTCCTATCTCATATTTTAATACCAATTGCTATTTTTAAAACGCTCGATCGATTTAGTTTTTGTCTTTACAAACGAATGGAATAAAGTTTAATTTAAAAAATTCACCTGCACAAAGCAACGGCCAGCTTGATTCCCACGACTTCATTTGCGTGATAAAAGATTAAAACCTGATAAAACAAATTAATCAAAAACTAACACAGCTACGGGAAAACATAAAACATAACGTAATACTTACTTCTGAGAAGTGCGTCTTCCTTTTTTTATACTTTTCCTTCAGCCTCTGCACTCGATATTTACAAGATTTGCAGTAGGCATAGTGTTTACATTTTCCATATATTTTTTTTGTATTTTTGGTCGCATCATCCAGGGAGCTTGTGGTTTTATTGCTAGACAGACTTTCCTGGGATGACCGAACTGAAATTACAAAATCTTACTCTAAGTATCTGCTCACCACAATGTGTAAGAAAACAACTTAAGCGCAAGAAAATAGCAAAAAAAACCCTCCACGATTTAGTTTTTTTCCAGTTGATTTTCGAGATGTGACACTTAATTCTTTGTCAAAAGTTAATGATTCCTAGTTAATGCATTATTAAGTGACTAAAGTCATCTCAAAAACCAATAGTATTATTATCTATATATTTATACATGATGCCAAAACTTTGGACCCATTTTTACGAAAATTGCGCGGACGCAGGAGCATAAAATTTGGCACACTTATAGTTTATGTGTAGGAGAAGCGCAGAACGATAATATTTTTCAATAATAATGCTCATAAAGTACATTAAATCAATAAATAAAACATAACCCACACTACCATACATTTGACACACAAACAAATATTATATTGATTATAACGATAAAAGATCACAGATGGCGCACTAAAAAGTTTGGAAACAAAGTAGTTGGTCTTGAGAAATGAAGATGGCGTTCTTATCAACAAGATATTAATTTTTTTCTCAAATCTGTGCACTGTATTACCTAAGTATTTGCGTACCTAACTTAGGTGATTAAAATTGACATACAATGGAATAGATAACCTTTTCCTTTTTGATGTCGGTTAATAAGACATATAGTGTAAAAACTTTACTACCTATATTTTGCATTTATTTCAAATATTTGTTTTAATGTATAGTATTCTGCAGTGTCTGAATACTATACGTTTAAATAAGAATATACAAATAGGCCGATTGAAAGTAATTGCATCTACAAATAAATAGTAACTAATTGCATTTTAAGTAAAAGTTTTCAACTATGAACCTAACTTAAAACTGGCAATGGTCAGGCGGAACTCAATGTTACTGAAATTGAAAATTCCTAAATGTTACAACAAACAGAACACCACAGTACACACACTTGAAAGAGTATGAGCGTGTTATTTGCGATTACTATAAACACAGTAGAAGTAGATCTAGAACATAAAATAATCTACCGTCTTTCATGAAAATTGAATCCCTGTACATTGGCAGACATTTTAAAATACACAGCAGCAGTGGAATTTTTTCCTCTTTCTGATACACTTTTATTATATTTGCAGCATGTTCTGAATCACATTTTATTCCTGAAAAGGAATATTAAAATCAATGTAAAAATCTTTTAAGTAAAATTAACTTAATATAACCAACTTATAATATAGTTAATCAAATTAAAATTAGTGCAGGATTAGTCCTTTATTAGAGGAGGAGGAAATGGTAGCTGGTAGACTAGCACAATAGGCCTAACATACAGGACAGCGACGCCCCTATATCATCTATGTTGTCTATAGGCCATGGTTGTCTCTTACCATCAGGAGAGCCATGTGCTTGTTGGCTGTCTAAAGCCACGAAAACAATACATCTTTATTACAGAAATGAGTTTATCTTCTTCTATAAAACTTCAATGGAATTAAGGAAGTAGTGACATCATCAACTAACAATTCTTTCAACTAATTAAAAAGCATGACCATTAATTTTGTGCAATATAATGGGTCTTAAGCCTTGTTTGCATCATATACAAATTTTTTGCCTTCCATTAATATATTTTCAAAAATATATAAAAAGTAATATAAATAATTACCTACCTAAATAATTTAGAATACACCAGACATCACTGTCTTGAAACCGAAGTCCAAAATCACTGCCTCTTGTGTTTTGTAACAATGATTTAGCAAACTCAAATACCATGTTTGCTAGTGGTATTTCTGTTAAAAAAACAGACAATGTGTAGCTGAACTCCTGAAATAAATTACATATTACTATTTATACTATGCGCTTGACCCAACATTACATTTAGCTGATCATTGTCATTCAACTTGTCTAAGGATATTTATTTATTTTTATTATTATTGGCAATATATGTAATGTACTTTGTCAATATATTTACAACTGAACTGTGTTTTGCAATTATTTGCCAACCCATAACTAGTTCAAAGTAAGTAATCTAGATAAAAGTCAGAGAAAAGATTTTTCAGTGCTAATGGAAGCACTGGAAATGAAAGGATAAAACTTAAAACAGTGAATCACACTGGACTAACCCATAGGTATACATATGTATATAATGAAGAATCTAATTTTATAATTATTCTTTTGTCATTCTATTGTTTCACAACTCACATTTTGTGGATTGGATCCTTGTTGCATAACATGGCTCAATTTATGTAGTTAAATTAGTAGGGCACTCACCAAACTTTGTAAATATTCAACTATAAGAATATTAAGAGCTTGAAATGTAAGTTCTAGTCGCTGGGTGAAATGTTTTTGACATAATAGTGGCTCACCTGTAAATAGTTAACAACAATAAATCAGTATAACAGTTACACCTTTGTCTGTGTATCGCCTCTGTAGTCTAGTTCGGTATTGGCCTTAACTTGAGTTTAAATTAACTGATTGTCCTAGGTTTGATTCCCAGGTTGGGCTATAAAGAGAAAAATGTGATTTCACAATTTTCTAATGAAAAATAACATTAATCAAGTTTGGAAATACATCCGGTTGGTGATAGGTTTGCCATCTATCACATTGTAGGACTTAGTGTCTTCGAGTAGTCTTGGGTGCCCCTGGTTGTGCCACTGTCTATCTCCATGGGTGTGTGCACATGAATATAATCTCATAAGAATTACACTTTATACAATATTACTTTTAGAAGTGCATCTACTTACATAATTACAAACAAGCTTTCTCGGCAAACATTGTACAGCCCTTTTGGTGTCATAACATTTAATCAAATATTCTGCTAATCAGAATTATTATTATAGTTATTGTAATTATTTAATATATCAAAGTTGAAAAAGACCACATAAAAACAAAAATACTAGCGACTTTAGATATTCAAGACCACAACAACAATAATAATGCTTTACGTAATACAGCAAATTTTAACTGAAAATACAGAACTGGGTATTTATATAAACGTTTACCAGTAACATAATCAATCCAGTAAGGTTTACGGAAAACTCTTGTCAGTCTTAGTTACTCGAGAATCAAATATTTATATGTATAAATCATTTTACTCTGAATTAACATAAGGCTACTGAAAACAAAAACTTTCACTTAATTTCATGCACATTGTTTATGCATCATTTGTGTGATAAACATTTTAGGTGTCTGCTTTCTTGGTCTGGGTGTGTTTTTACATTTATTCTGTTATATTTCTAGTATCATTGACAAACACCCATAACACAAGCATATAATTAGGTTACTTTGGGGTGACATTCAGTCTGTGTAATTTGTCCAGGGGTGTTTATTAATTATTAAGGTATGGGCTAAAATCATACCTGTTTCGGCACTCTTTAGCACATTAACAATATGTCCTCTTAGATAAGCTCTCAGGTCATTTAGAATGCCATTTTTATCAAAAAGTTCATAAATAAACTTTTGGAAACTATCTGCAGATTTGGAATGTTTGATATCGGAATGATCTGCTGATACATTTGATTCTTCGGTATTAAGTTCCATTGTATTTTCTCTACCTGAAAATGTAAAGCTTTCAAACTAATGATTAGATACGTGATATGTAATTCATTTAAATTTGTTCAAACGAAAATAAAAATTTCAAACTTCCCAGATTTTTTGACATTTTGTTTTGACTTTGTTGTTGACATATCCGGTAACCCATGGCAACAATCACAAGCCTTGAGATTGTAATTTAAATTGATTATTTAAAACGATCAAAAATTATTAATAAAGGAGTAAAATAAACGTTGTTTTAATATTTCGACTAATTTAGATAAACTAAAGCACAAATTAAAAGTGTTTCGTTTCATTTCAATAACAAGAAAGACATGAATATGATTGTTACGGAAACTAAACAACAATTTTGACATCTTTCATAACTGTCCCTGTGGCGCAGAGGATAGCGCGTTGGACTTCTAATCCAAAGGTCGTGGGTTCGATCCCCACCAGGGATGTCATTTCTTTTTTTTTAACTTTAAATTTTATTTTACAAGCAAGGTTATTAAAAAATCGAAATGTTATGAAATCTAAAATTTGTTAAATAGTTCTTCAATGGACACAACGCCTGATTTTTATTCTAAACATATTGTAATGAAACATTTAATTTTGACCTTTTTTCACTTTTTACGAGCTACATGGATATGAGCTGCCGACGGTCTATTTTACTCAATCTACTTGGAGCAACAAGGGGAAAACCCCTGTGGCATCTTTTTTTTGCTGAAGTGAAGTCGAAAGGTTCCGGAGTAGACCTAGGTTGACATTCTACTACCAAATCGTTCGAATTATATCAGAGAGTCTCCATAAGGAGTATTTGTAAGAAAATATTGATGAACGTGATAGAAGCTAGAAAGGTCTACACGTCTAGGTATAATCGTAACAAAAAATCTAAATATTCTTTATTTAGTAAGAGATTCGCAACATTCGATACTCGATTTTCTCAGCCTACCACGTATGGGACTTGATGTGACAATAATGTTTATGTATATTTTTTTGCAATTACTTTTTTCCATGCTAATATAGAGTATTGTGTGAAGTGACTTTATCTTAGATGTTGTAAGAGCCGGAGTTCTTACATTTATATTAAGATCTTTAATGAGTCGATTGACTGCATTGTGGTCCTGGGGAGATTGGGACTTTTTAAGCTCTTTTTCATCGCCTGCAACGCGGACATGATTCGGATTGGCTGGTAAAACAGATACGGTGCACAGTAATAGCAGACTGTAGGCTAAGCATTTGACTTTGTCTGCATCTTTAAACGCAGGGTCTAACTAGTAGAAGTTTTATTTAAGTATTTATTTTTGAGCTTTTTTGAGATTTGGTGCCAGTGGCCAGTAGCATGCGTAGGATGGCGAAATCACACTAAATAACGTATCCCAGCAGTCATTAGAGCGGTAGAGCGCAGTATTAGCTGATTTACTTGTCTTTGTAACAAACGTAACGAACGTCAGTACTCAGTACTCTTCAGACAGGAATCTTACGAAGTTTTTAGATTTAATATATATTCTGAGGGCTCTCTAGTCTATCACTGTACACGTACATGTACTGGGACTGTAGGTACTAGAAGTGGAGTATATTGCAGACTGAATATGTCTGGTTTGCTCCCTTAACGGTATTAGGTAAATAATAATTTGGTCCAGGTGCTCAAATTGTACAGACTGAATTGTGGTATCGAGTTTCTGCTTTGATATTAGTTAACAAGAGGGTTTAAAAAACCTTTTTAAACACTCTTGTTTAAACACTTCTTTTTTGCCTTTATGCAATGATAAAAATAAGAAAATTGGACAGAGCTAGAGCTGCTGTCATGAGTAGGTAAGCAAGGGCGTCGTCAAGGGGGGGCAAGAGGGGCAGCTGCCCTCTCCTAGAGATTCTAAAAAAATTATAAAGCAAACAGCGTTATGTCTTTAACTTGATTTGATCGATTATTCTAATACTTTTTCTACTACTTTGCTTCTATTTAGAGCGAAATGCAAGGCAAATCAAAAAGTCGAGGGCACGAGGCTCCCGATTGAACCTACAATGTATATTTTTCTCAATCTCTGTATCAATTTGCCCCCACCTAGGCCATCGGCTGGTAAGTAACTGTGTCCAAAATATTTTTAGAAATACATATCTAATTTAATTAAAGAAAAATGTGCATCAATTAATCACACAATACGAAGCTTCTTTTGTAATTTACATGCATTTCCATTGTTTTTCACGCGTTCACCAAAACGAACTGGAATTTTAAAAGAAATCTTACGTAAAAGAATACCTGCCGCTCCACACACATGAGGGAATTATAATACAAGTTTTTTTTTTATGATATTGGAACGCAAACAGGCAGACGGATTTCCTGATGGTAAAAAAATCACACCGCCTAGAGACACCATTGGTGGTAATGGTGCGTTGCCAACCTAATGCCGGGATG
>NJDC01000923.1:41602-80790 GCA_002245475.1 Calephelis virginiensis
TTTTATTAAGCTACAAATTTGTGTTGGATCCTTTGAGTATTAAACCAAAGTTGAATCTTAAGAAACCGTAACAATTTTTTATAAAGATATATTTCGAAATCTAACTTTCGATTCAATATGATGACGTTCATGACAAAATTCTTTATTTATTTATTCTTATTATTATTCTTATTACATATTATTCTTTTTTATTTACGTCTATTTGATTCCTTCTGTTGTTGGCGTACTCTGTGTAGGTACCTAGCACTACAAAGTTCTGGGAGTTTTGGCGCCATCGAGAGAAAAGATGATCGTAGTTTTTCATAATTACTGAATTTTGTGTTTATATTGAGGGAATTAGTCAACTTTAGTGCCATTTTGTACAATTTTGTTCAGAGAAAGTGCACAAATGAAATAATTTTTAATGTCGCCGCCAAATCTCACTACATGAGATTGAGTAATGAGGCCACCGCAATACCTAAGACCCTGACATGACTTAATGACGACTTGTAACAAATTATAATTGAATTCCGATTTTGGTAAATTTGATGAAAATTAATGCAAATTTCTACTTGACTAATGGCAAAATATTAACGTAAATGCCAAAATCTAAGGAAAAAAGTACCTACTTGATTGTCAATAATTGTCATTTGTCATCACTCAGCACCACAGAACAATATTGCTCAGTACATTGTCATTTGTCAGTCTATATTGTTATTGCATTATATTTTGTAAAGATAAATTTTATAAATTAGACCTATTAAAACTACTAGGAAATTAAAATGAGGCGTCGCGCTGGTGTCGGAGCAATTCAAAAACAAAGACTAGAACAAGAAAAATATCGAGAAAAGGGATCTGAAATCCAGGAAAATCAATTTCAACAAATGTCAAGACAACTTGAAGTTTTTAGAGAAAATTTAGAAGATTTTGCCACAAAACATAAAAGTGAAATAAAGAAAAATGCACAATTTCGCCGACAGTTTCAAGAAATGTGCGCAGCCATTGGTGTAGACCCTCTTGCCTCTGGAAAAGGGTTTTGGTCAGTTTTAGGTGTGTGATGTTGGCTTACATATATAATCTTATATTATGGAGTAGGACTGGTAGTTATGAATCTTGATTTGTATTGTTATCTTGTATTATATTGTTATAAATATAGCTAAACTTCAGTAAAGTACACTTTCACTGACTCTAGTTTAACTCAGACAATTATTGTTTCTTATAGTTCTTTTAATTGCTTCTGTGGTCTAGCAGTCTGGTGTAGGACTTAACTCCAAGAGGTTGGCTGAAATTGTTTTTTAATAAAAAGCAATGTTGACTATAATTGGATATATGCTCGGTGGGCGACAGGCTTGCCATGTGGCATCCCTGATTGTAACTCTTCCTCTGCCTTTTCAGGATATGGACTTGAAGATACTGATTCTTTTGTTATTTAAGGTATTGGTGATTTTTACTATGAGTTGGGTGTACAAATTGTGGAAGTGTGTTTGGCAACTAATTACAAAAATGGAGGCCTAATAACTCTTGAAGAGTTAAGGACAAGATTAATTTCTGCTAGAGGCAAAGCCAAAAAACACCAGGATATAACAAATGAAGATTTACTAGCTGCTGTCAAGAAACTTAGGATATTTGGGAATGGGTAAGTTCATCTTCCCTACTACAATAATTATACTGTATTTAGTTTTCGAGTTTAGTTACTATACCAACACAGCAGTTTACAAAACATAAACTTGTATAATATTACAGAATTGTATATTTTATACATTTTTTAGCACCTGGAAATAATTTTGTTTGCCTGCTTATATTAAAAACACTAACATAATTATGAAGTTACTTTGTATTGTAAGTAATTTTAATTAGGAGGTAATCTATGTGGATGCCAAGTATCCAAGAGAGTCACTGTATGATATAAAATTCTATGTTTATTCTTGACCCCCAGGATAGGATACAGGCATCACTTAGTGTTAAACAAAAAATGGTTATTAAATAATATATGTCACCTATTGATACTGTAGAGTGTAGACAACTCATCTAATGTTAGTTTCTAGGGTTTTCTGGTTGTAATTTATCTGAGTACTAGTTCACACTCTCGGCTTTGCCTGCATATTAAACTATAAGTTTTTTGAAAAGTGTATCTGATATGTTAATCTGACATATAAACTATATTCCTGTGAAGTTTCATTTAAATCTGCTCAGTAGTTTCTGCGTGAAGAGTAACAAACATCCATCCATTTTCAAAAACTTGAGCATTTATAATATATTGTCGCTTATATTACGACACCGCGAATATGCATTTTTGCTACTTTACGTTTGTGCAAATTCCCGGTGTTTATGTCAAAAATTGACAAATGATAACATTGGCGGTAACAACATTTTTGAAATTACGGCCTCTTATTAGCCGCTTTATTAGGATGTTATTGGTTGAAAACACGTAGAATTTGTTTCTTTATCCGGTTAATTAAAAAAAAGCGTAACGTTTAAAATGCATATTCGCTGTGTTGTAGTATAAGCGACAATATGTAGTGATTGCAATATTATAGATAATGGTGGTGTTTTTGTTTCACTCTCACTAAACTAATTTTAAGTTAGCTCTATCTTCTTTCAATGAGAGTAATAGTAATAGACAAAGCACTTTAAGTGATGTCTGATTATAATAATGTCTGTAGTCAAGATTTCTGCAGACATTTAAAATCATTTTAGTTTGTGAACAGCAGTCATTACTGATGTATATAAGGTCTTTTTAAAATTAGAGCTCAAAATATTTCACAGAAATGGTAATAAAATCGGATTTAAACACCTCTCGTATTCACTTGCTCAAGTTTAATGACCCACTTGTGATGTATGGACATCTTCTGTGAGCATGCCTTAGCACTTGGCCTTGCCTTTTAGAGACAGTAACTGTTTTTGTATTTAACATATTTTTATTAATTTTTTTTAATTAAATTTAGCCAATCTTCAAAGCCGAGCAAGATAGTGAGAACTAATAACTTTGTGGTAACTGAAATAAGTTATAACTAAAACTTTTACTATAGTTTTATTACCTCCACATTCTTGAAAATTAATCCCTAATTTAATATGAAACATGCTTTGTTGCAGAAATATTCTAATGGCATTCAACATTACCAACTGTCTTCCATCTATTTCCAACATTAAACAAAAGAAAATGACTAATATGTAAAACATATAATTTTGCAGGTTCACAGTAGTTCCTGTAGGAAAAGGCAAATGGTTAGTTCAGTCCGTACCAGGGGAGTTAAATCTTGATCAAACTTTAGTTTTGCAAAAGGCTAGTTCTCTAGGGACAGCATGGCTTTCCGTGAGCATTCTTACTGGAGATTTGGGGTAAGTGAAGCATAAAGTTGCTTTCTATCAATTTTGTCAACCTAGCAACTAATTAGCAAATGAGGTTTCTAAAGAAATTATATACATCCATATGTAAGCAAATTGTATACTTGAAATGAGTTTAAGTCAACAATACTAATATAATAAGTTGACATACTACTCATCATGAAAATGTTACACCCGCTTGCCAGAATATCATTTGCCATAATTTCACCTGCTATAATGGTCAACAGATTATCTGCTATAATATTGTTTCTCATAATTTCATACGTCATACTCATTGTTTACTATGTTAGTCACATATGATACTAAATGCTCAAGGTATATTTTGGTTTGGTTAGGTTAGTACATGAAAGACAACGCACGAGCCGAGCGAGCGTGCCGCGGCAGCGGCCAGCGAAGTGCCAGAATGCTAATCGCTTTTTAGAACAAAGGCATTAGGTTAAATTAGAACGGAAGCGACTTTAGTTGTATATAGAGGTACTAGATAAATAGGTATTATAAAATAAAAACAACTGTAATGTGTAATCATACTGTCATATGTTTATTAGAAATACACAATCATACTGTGATACATTTATTACAATTTATAGTTTACTTAATGCAAATAAATATTTTTGTAAGGCATTTAAATATTCTGTTGAATAATATTACTGAAATTAATAAAATGGATAACAATATGTATGGCACTCGTATCATTATGGAAACTAATTTTAGGGCCAAGAAGAGTATGTCACAAGTATATTATGGTCAACAAAACATTCAGGCAAGTAAAAATTCGGGCAAATGAAATTTTGGGATTTGAATATATGGCATATATTCTTTGGGAAAACAATAGACAACCGTCATGAAAGTATAGAGAAAAGTTCAACAACATGAAAACTGTTTGTTATTTATTAAACTTTTTTACCTTCCAAATACGCTGCTTTAGATAAACATGTGTGCTATGAAGTGTTTACACAAATTTGAGTTCAGGAAAAAGAAAGAAGTCGGCTGGAGCCCTATATGGTGAACATGGTGGTTGCTCGATGAAATTTCAAGTGTTTGGTCAAAAATTCGTTTACAATGATGGCCTTATGCAGAGGCACATTATCGTGGTGCAAAATCCAAGAACTTTCTTTTCACAACTCTGACCCTTTTCGTCGAATTATGCTGTCTTGAACGCCGCATAACGCTTAAATGATATTTCTTATTTGCCGTTTAAACTTTCGTCCAGAATTCCGAGTGCACAAAACTGCGGCAGTCAAAGAAAACACTTATGACTACTTTTGAACGAGTTTTGCGTGTTTTTTTCGGTTCAGTTGGAAGGCGCCACTCCGAAGTTCGTTGACTAGTTTGCATGTCAAACTCGTAAACACACGTATCGTCATAAGTGACAATGCGTTTCGTGAATGTTGAGTCCGAATTGACTCGTTCTAGCATGTCCTCAGCGACTCTCATGCAAGTTTTTGAAGAGAATTCAGACTAGCCGATCGGCAACGTTTTTCATACGCAAATGATACGGATCGACTCGTGGGATATAAAAAGTTGGGCAGCTATCTCTCTCAAATTTGAATGAGGATTATCAGCCACTGTTTTCTTCACCTTTGCGTTGTCAACTTCAGCCTGTGTATTTTTCACCATCAGGAAATCCGTCTGTTCGTTTGCCTTCCATTATCATAAAAATATACAAAATAAAATGAAATAAGAAATAGTTGCGAACGTTGTTGGCCTTCCAGAGTGACGAAAACCTCTCCCACGAAATTTCATTGGCGATGCAAAGTTTAGGACGAAACTCTGTCACCATTATAGTCTATAGGCGGCGTAAATTTCTGACCACCAGGAAATCCCTCGGCTTGTCTGCCTTCCAATAACATACTTTTTATGTATATTATTTATATTGTCATTTTGTTTGTTCACTTTGCTTGTTACAAAAATATAAGATGACCAAATCTGATTAGGTTCTACTATTTGATGGATAGATAATGCTTAAAGCTATGTTTTATCAAAATTAGTCAAGTTGTGGAAAAATAGAGATGGTATAAAAATGTGGTGAAATGCGTTTTTTAATATTTTGTTATCTTTTCTTCAGTTGGAATGAAACAAGAACAGAAAATGCTTTGACCCACATGGTCAAGGAAGGACTGGCATGGGTTGACACTCAAGATGTCAAAGAAACATTATACTGGTTCCCAAGCATGTTTGCCGAATGTGTCTCTGCATCGTAGTGGAAGTCTTCACACATTACTATTTGCCAAAATATTACAACAAAAACCGACCAAGAAAAAAAGACATCCATCTACTTTTGAAGATGACTATAGACTATATATACCTTAGAAATTATAGTTGCTGTGGCTGGGATGTTAAGTCAGTTGTGCAAGTACATCTACTCTACCTTACCTACCCCTCCAGACCGGAAAATGACAAGAGTCATTATGGCGGCAGGACGACGTAGAATCAGACGAACAAAAAAGGTTGGTGTAAGGACACAAAAAATGTAAGGACATAAATATATCGGACACTAAAGGCATTTAACTAACAATGCACCAGTGGCTACAGCAGCTTGCAAATCGGAAGATAACAATGGCAAGCACTGATATTAAAGCAAACAGATAAAAATAATGTTGAGAGAGTTATTCTATTCAATTATTTAATAAAATATATTGTTTGTATATGTTAATGGAATGTAAATAAATACTACATGAATTGTTACTATTCTTTATTATACTAATATTGCACCGATTCCTGTTTTATACCGTCTACATTTACAAACTCTCACTACTGTTTTCTTTACTGGAATTTAAGCAAGACATTTTCAGTTGTTCTCGTAACTGCTTGTTTTCCTTGTAAAATGCTTCCAGCTTTTGTTTTAATTTCTCTGTCATGTCTATATACGATTCCTTCCATCTGTAATATATATGAAAAAATATCAGGAAGTACAAATTGTGGAATTAAGTATATAATCTGTTCTAAATTTAAGATGATCCATCTAATTCATATTATTTATATACTCACAATAATTGTAAATGTGAATTCTAGTGAAATACAGATTATTTAAAATTTGGAATTATGACTATATCTAATAAATTTTTGCTATCTCGCATAAATAATAATACTTAAACACGAAGGCGGATATCACACTGCACCGCACACCATACTGAAAAATCTTGATTTATATAGGAAAAACTTATGGTATAGCACAGTACGACCGCATCTCCGTTATTTCTAAGTTAAAATCCGCACGTCGCACTCCGGAGCGGAATGTGGCGACGGTGTGATATCCGCCTTAGGATAGCCATTGTAGAAAAACTACAACGAAGTGTGGGAATGGAGTTTTGGCGCCATCGAGAGAAAAGATGGTTGAAGTTTTTTCATAATTATTGAATTTCGTGTTGATATTGAGTGAAATTATTCAATTTTGGTGGGATTTTGTACAATTTTGTTCAGTGAAAGTGCACAAATGAAATAATCATGAAGAAATTAGCGTATCCTGTATTTCGTCGTTGCCGCCAAATCTCATTCATGAGCTTGAGTAAACAGGCCACCGCTTTACCCAAGAGCCTGACATGACTTCCTGACTACTTATGACTGATGACTAATTAAAATTAATTGAAATTGTTATAAAATTTGATGCAAATTTCTACTTGACTAATGGCTAAATACTAACGTGAAGACCAAAACCTAAAGAAAGAAAGAAAGAAAGAAGAAGTGTAGGAAAGATCCAAAAGGCGCATGCGCAACGACCGATAGTAGATGGACACAACTCATGTATTGACATGTAGCGTTATGATAATGTTTTCGCGTCCACGGCGCAGGACAAATACAAGAGGCGTCGGGCGAGGGCGAGGTGCGACACTTGTTTGATTTTCATACAAAATGTATAGAAGAGGCGGGGCGCGAGACATACTGAGACGATGCGGCGCGGGTCGCACCTCGCCCGCGCCTCTTGTATTTGTCCTGCGCCTCAGTTTTTAAATATTTTTAAGAGCATATTTGCTTATGTGTTACTTAAAGTTACTTACGACCGCACTCAAAGACGCCAATTTTTTTTTATGATAATGGAAGGCAAAGAAGCAGACGGATTTCCTGATGGTAAGAAATTCACGCCGCCTAGAGACACCAAAGGTGGTAATGGTGCGTTGCCAACCTGAAGCCGGGATGTTAGGCCTCGAGCACAAGTAAGTTTACCGGCTACACCACCCTCCGAACCGGAACACGATAACGGCAAGCATTGGACTTTATGGTGGCAGGAATAGATAAGGCGGTGGTACCAATCCGGGCGAGTCGCTAAGAAACTCTACCACGTAGTAGAAAGTCACGGTGCTAGTGGCGGTGCCAGGACCAACACGGGACCAACCAACAATTAACATTTAATCTATCATTGTCACAATTTTGTATGGAAATTGTCAACTTAATTACTGATTATAAGATAAAAAGATTATGAGTGTGTCTGTAAAACACTTATGTAATGTTTGATACTAATCAGGTAGATGCGGAGATATTTACGTTTGAAGCGAAATGTTATGAATAGGTAGTATCAAAAACGTGTAGGTTAACCAGTCATACTTTTTATTAAGCACCATTTGGTTTTGTAAATGTTTATTCAACTCCAGCAGCTCTTCTTCCTTTGTGGAAACCATTCTGAAAGTTGTGATACAAGTTAAATAAAGTAAAAACGAATTAACTGTTTTTCGTCTATGTCAATTTAAATAAAGTCTATGTCTATAGATGTAGTGTGTTTAGTCTATAACAAATGTTAGGTACCTACCTATACGTTTTCCATTAATAATACTATATTTAATTTAAATAAAAGTTATCTTTATCTTTATTTCGACATGCCAACAGCAATACACACACAATAGTACAATATAACACTTAAACATACACAAATGTTTGTATGTATCCCAATAAAAGGCATGCACAGCATTCTTAATACAAAAAAATATCAACCAACATGTTGCTGCAGATAATGTAACATCACTTATTGACAATACACCTAATAATGATAATACTAATGATAATGCTAATACTATAAAAAATTAAAGGTAAATGAAAATAATGTTATGCAGGAAGATACGCTGCTTTTAACTTTTTAGTTATTGAGACAACTGTGCTATTTTAACCGATTTTAGAAACAGGAGGTTTCCAATTCAACTAATTTTTTTATGTCTGTTACGCAATTACTCAACCAATAAAAAAATATTTTGATGGTTCACTTCTAGAAACTTCCTTTCCATTCATTTCAGTCATAATTTTGAATTTTATCATAATCAGACAAGTGGTTTTACTAATATTAAAATGCGATTTTAAGTTTGTTTGTTATACTTTCACAAGAAAACTACGTAACGAATCACAATCTGTGACGAATTACCATGAAACGGTAGGTACATACCTACATTCTTGGAGGTATTAAAACTGATATAACATACATTTTTAATGTCTTATACAGTAATGCTTAATTAATTTGGTTTAAGTTTACTTATAGTTTATTTATAGTAACCGATGTCATAAATCATGCAGTGTCAATTTAAAACTAACAGCCCCAGGAATGATACATACTTTTGACTTAATTCTGTTCTCGAAGATAGCATTGTTTGCAATTTACTGATCATGGCATGTGTTTCTTCTAGAGACTTCTGCAGATGTTCCACTTGCAATCTAGAAATTGATTTTGTTATTATATTACAATGTATGTTTGTTTAAAAGTATTTACGTCCCATGAAGTGCGTCGCCGGCTCGGTCAGATGGAAAGGACGGAGGACTTCCGCGTGGCCTGTAACAATGGGGGGAGGCTTCCTATCAAGACGTATCTTGTAAGATCTCGGGCGATAGTATATAAAATAGCTGTTGGCGCTATTACGTAAGATGTAGCCTGTTTCTCCCCTCTCCGATACCTCACCCGTCTCATCTCCCTTCCCCCTCCTCCTTATCAGTGGACGAAGACGGTGCGTATCACGGAGCACATCTGTGCGCATCAAAATTTATCCCGGCATCGACGCGAGCGTGGTTGAAAAGCTTGTTTTATCCAGCGCAATGTAAGAAAAAGAAGCACATCGAAAAAAGAGAGATGGCGCCTGAGAGCTCGGTTTGCATTCGGTAACTTTCAAAAAGTGAGGACATAACATTGAACAAAAATTAGTGTAAATAAATTTTATAAAACATGTTCCAGGAAATACGTGTTTTTTTTAGAAATCCTTACAATTTCGTTGAAATAATGTTTGTTATTTAGAATCTATTACATTTGCGAGGTTTCTATGAATATGTTTTCTTTAGTTTAACTATTTATGACTTCATTATAAACGTCCAAAGTTTAGGCAAAAATTGTGAAAAAAAGGCAGAGTTTCGGAGGTTTAAAGTTAATTAGTTTCTCCAAATTCAGATTTTTTTACCATAGAAACATAGGTGTAGTGCAAAAGATACCAATTAGTTCAAAAATTTTGAAGAAAGATCTGTGACAAAGCCATAATCACGTACGAGCGTTTGTATGAAAAAGAAGCCGGGTTGGCCGTTCTTAAGTGTGGCGAACGCTTGATCGTCGCTCGCAAACTTACCTGGAGGGTGGATGCGTCGCGCTACAAGTTTTTCGTATTATACATACATATCATCATGCTAAGTTACTTACGGGGTAGGCAGAGAGTATCGAGTGCCAGACCTCACGATCCTGATAAACCTGTCTAACTTCCTTTACATTCATTACCCTTTTCATACAAACACGCCGGTTTTGGAGACTCTTGACACCACTCTCGGATAATATCCGAGTGACCTGATCGTGGAATGTCACCTTGGTCTCCCCGGCTATCTACATCCATCCAAATTCACGTTGTATATCTGCTTAGTCAATCTTTCATCTGACATTCTTTCCACATGCCCGAACCAGCGGAGCATGCCCTTTCGCATTTTAACACCAACACTTTCTTTCAATCCCACTCTTTCTCGGATCTCACTAATACGAATGCGGCCAGCGAGCGTTACACCACAAATTTTCCGTAGCGCTCTCATTATGACCGCATTTATCCTACTTTCATGCTTTTTTCTGACATACCCAACTCTCGCTTCCATACAATAACGTTGGGATAAGCGCAGAATTATGCAAAGCGAGTCTAGCTTTTTGACTCATAACCTCGCTTTGAAATAGCTTACCCAGCGCTCCATCACACTATTTCCTGCACATACTCTCCTCTCTACATCCGCGGTGTACCTTCCATCCCTGCTAAAAGCGAAACCAAGATATACAATTTCATTCAATTGCTCCAACACTACATCATCAACTAAAACTCTTACATCCGTTCTGGCTTCGTCTCTTTCAAACACCATAACTTTGGTTTTCGTCGCATTCAAATGTAAGCCCCTATCTTTACAATCACGTTCCATAACTGTGACCAGTGTCTGTAGCTCAGATGGTGTAGAGCCCAAAAGTACAGCATCATCTGCATAAAGCAGACAGTTCACCACTTGATCACCCATACGCATTCCCACATTTTTCGTATCATGCTATGAAATTGTCAATGTTAAGAGAAACGAATAAATCACGAAGTGAGTCCTTTATCCTTTCTTTCCTTAGTCCTAGGGTCTACAGCTCTATTAATCTCTTATAAACAGGTTTAAACAACAGATTTTCTTTCATCTTAAGATATATTAATCTTTGTTTGCCTATTGTAAGAGAGAAATAAATTTGTTCTTATTCTATTCTATAATGAGTACATAATATTAGGTGAATACTCATCTATCGTCGGCTAAATGAGCTAAACTGCTAACTCCTATTCATACTACTTGTGAGGAGTTCCAAAAAACTGATTTAAAAATTTTATACTCAAACAGCTACAAAAATGACTATCATGGTTGTTGATATTATATTTATTCACAATGTTTTACATTTTATCTTACATTTTATTGATTTGTATAATATTTATGACCGAAAATTGGATTTGACATATTTGATAATTGCAGCGTTTCTTAAAACAGTGCTTATTTTGGGAGATAGCAGATTTTATCATATAATCAAAGGATTAATAATTTAAAGAAAAGAGTCAATACTAAAAAAAGAAGAAGAGTCATTTGCTTACTTAGGGGTTCGACTAAATTTGTGTAATTGGACCAAGGATATTCATAAATTTAAAATCAATGCAAATCCAAAAAACGGTATATTTATGTATGTAGCCACTCATCAAAATTCATAGGTACTCGGCCCGCCCGCTTCCCACTTCCCGGATCGCGCGTTTTCGATTATCGTGAAATACCTATAATTTCGAAGGTTAATTTTACGACAACATCTGAGACTGGATTACATCGTCAAATTTAAACGTGATCAACGCAAAAACGCATTTAGTCAATTCTGTCAAATTATTATCAAAAAAAATTTTGCTACAAAAAAAATTGTAAATATTTTATTATTAAACTATTTCACGTGGAGAGCAGAGGAGAGGAGAGGAGAGGAGGAGATTCTCAGGAGATGGAGATAAGAAATTTTCTAATTTTAAAAAAGTACTTTTATTCGTTAATAAGAGGATCACAACCGATAATTGAATTTATTTATACTTAAATTTGTTTTACTAAACTCGGTTTTCAATATGATCGGTAAGATCGGCCCTTACAGTTTTTTGAAGCGTTTTCGGTGAAAATTACCAACGGGAGTCCCGACAAGTTAAACAGATATCGTCATATTTCAACAAATTTACACAAACCCTTCACAAATCATACGTCTAAAGCTTGCAAGAAAATTACTCTATCTTTTGGTGAAAACTTTATGAAACCGGCGAACAGACAGACCGATAGACAAACATATAGATGCGACCGGGGGACTTTGTTTCATAATTTATTCTGATTAGTTAATGCCAGCAATAATTTGCCAGCACATTATTTTTTTTATTGATTTGGTAAAGGTAAATTGTAAAGATAGAATGTTGAACCTTTTCGCGTGTAAAACTTTGAAATTGACGGACTTTCGCTAAAACTTGAATACCCCATTTCACACAATTTTAAATAGCATTTTTCATAATACAGTTTAATTTATTTACAAAAGTTTGTATACGTTGGTATTAAACCAACTTTTGTAAATAATTAGAAGTATGCGTCGAATTCCACCTCTTGCTGACGTGGACAAGTTTAAACCTAATGTCATTCATAAATTAGTTCTTAACTGACATCTAAATATAAATAACTTATCCGTGCCAAAGAGAGTGTTTGCAGATCAAATGGTTTTTGAGATTTTGTGATAAATGTACGCTTTTATATATCGCTCTTTATTATGTATAAAATAATTATTTGTAGGAGGCAGCAATAAAAGCCTTATAAATTTGCATGTTTTAATAAAACAAATATCCCTGGACAAGTTACACAAATTGAATCGAAGCCCAAAGTAAGCAAATTATATTCTTGTGTTATGGGTATAAGTCAACGAAACAAATACCTAGAAATACTTAATATAAAAATACTTTAATGCAGACATACAAATGTTTATCACACAAATGCGTGCCCCCATCGAGAATCGAACCCTAGCCTCGCGGTTGGTCGATGTGTTTAGTAGAGTACGCTAGCCACTCGACCAAAGAGGCGGTCAGGAATTTGAAAACTGAATTTTAGAAAAGTCCAATAAAATAAAGGCCAATATTAAAAATGTTATTTTTATTAGTTGAACAATATCGTAAAATTAATAAATAAATTATTCCTCTTACTTTATTTTGAAGTTTTGAAAATTAAAATATAGCAAACTTTACAGCTGTTCTCTTATTTTAAAACAATTTCTAATAAACTGAGTTTAATCAAAATAATAATACACTTTGTATGTATTTGTAACATTGGCGTTTGGTGAAATTTAACTTGACATTTGGTTTCAGTAACAAACTCCATTTTTTCTGTATTTCTAATAGATTCGAATTTTCTGTGATACGAAATAGGTTTAAATGTGATAGTGTTTTTTTTATGATATGATGATGATGATTTATGACATTGTTAAAAAAATCGGAATATTGTGGCCACGTGGTGGCTCAGGCAGAATTATGACTGATGAAATTACGATCACTCCACCAAAATGGCGTCGAATGGCGGGAGTTGTCAACATTGACCGCGGTATTTGAAACTAGTGGAGTTAGCATAAAATATTGCAACGTAAAATTTACGGCATGCGTTCAGTTAGCTCAGTTATCATATTTGTAGAAATACGCGTTTTTTTTTTCTCTTTCATTTGATATCAAATAGTCAATTTTGTCAAATATGGAGTTAGCAGGTTAGAACATTTAGCCGACGCTATGCTTCCCACCGCGGTGCCTATATATTGAACCATTCGCGCACGAATACAATATTCATTTTTTTTCGAAATGGCTACTGTTGTGTACGTCTTCGAATTTTACAACGTCACCGGGCTAGTGGGCGAGCAAAGTGCTCAGCCAGAGATTGAAATATGGGTAGGGCCCTCCCTAAGGGTTTTTCTGTGAGACCGTACTTCGTGAGAAGAACATCGTGTCTGTGTTCCGCCCAGGGGGGAACAAGGGTCTTCGCCGCCCCCGGCGGCGGCGGTGTCGCGATTTTGTATATGTATGTGTAGTGTTGTATGAGGCGTTTGCCTTGGTGATGGGGTCGTCGGGGTCTAAGATCACGTGACGGGGTCCTCCGGCGAAGCGGAATTGGGTCCGACTCGGGGACATAATTATTGGGTGCTGCCATCAGAGGGTTCGGGTGATTTTCTGACTGAGAAAAATAGGAGCGAGAGAGCTCTTGGAAGTGCTTCGCTGGGCTATGCAATTCCAAGTCTCTGTGTACATCTACGGTGCGCATATACCACGGTGCGCCGGTGGCTAGTCGCAGGAATTTATTCTGAATAACTTGTAGTGGGTAAAGGGTTGTCCTATATAGGTCTATAGCTAGCGGGTAAGTTGCGAGTTTTGCCTGACTTGTGAATGCCTATGACGGTGGCTTTATTCCATTCGTCTGGAAAGGTGCAACCGGTTAGTAGAGCGTTGAAGATCTACCAGTTGGACATGGTCTGTGTCTGTGGGTTGGTTGGATGGACTACATTGGGCTTGAACGTTGTCGGCCAAACATTCGGCCTTTTCGGAGTACAATAGTCAATCAACATCTAGCTTATATAGTACACGCAGTCGTAATTTCACCATTTTTCACCACATTTAGTGTAAGTGATGATTTCAAACAAAAAAATATATTTATACATTTATAAATGTAGATAGAAGGAACAGACTATAAAGCCAAGGTATAAGATATTATCGTATACGTACTTCAATTCCTGAATTTGTGTCTTCAATAGGCTTTCCTCCCAATCTCTTCGTTTACTTTCTCGCGCGTGTACGTCTTGAGCCCTTTGCAGGTCCAGCGCCAATGTCTGCTTCTCACACACCAACTGAATGTTCCGCCTCTCCGATAAAATCTAAAATATCAATTTAGATGCTCTTTATAACTAAGTAGTACTTTAATTTATAACAATTCTTGCTTGAATAGAAACAAAAATTGGATGCATAGTAAAAGAAGAGAGTAAACCCCAAACACCATTTTTTTCGACAAAAAACAACTTGTACGCGGCTGGAAGCAAAGTTTATATTATATTTGATATTATCCATCGTCGGCGCTTGGTAGTTTAAGTTTTAACCCTGATGATGCTGTGTAAGCGAAACTGGTAGGCTATTTACGATATAAATTAAAAGTGACACGTAAAACAGTACAAGTGTTTCTTTATTAAAAAAATATACGCTTATATTATATAAACTCATTTTTATATATACATACAAAAATAGCATTAAATATAATATTTTTGTGCGTAAATACATCATTTCTTCTTATATCCACTCAAAGTTGAATAATTTCAATAAGGCTTGTCTTCCAAATAGGTCCCTTTTTTTAATGGCTAATTTGTTGCTAACCGCGTGGTATTTACAACTTCACCGGGCTATGCGATTCTGTCGTGGCTTGTATGCCGTCACTGAAATCGTTAACAAAGAGAAACGCGCGACTTATGAGCGTAATCGCTTCTGAATACGTTCTAAGTGGGCTATTTTAAGTATTTACGTAACATTACAAAAACGGATAGATGTGAAACATTTTTT
The DNA here is from genome assembly GCA_002245475.1 of Calephelis virginiensis. NCBI lineage: Eukaryota > Metazoa > Arthropoda > Insecta > Lepidoptera > Riodinidae > Calephelis > Calephelis virginiensis. The sequence goes on from NJDC01000923.1 coordinate 56,950, forward strand.
TTAGTACTCCAATATGATATAAAAGAGCTCATTCTCAGAATTTAAAAAAGTATATAGGTATTCATTATCGTAATTCTATTTCGTCTGGCGCAATCGTATTTTTTAAAAAGTATAAAAGCGTCTTACAAGCTCTTTAAAAGCCGCTTCAAGCCTTTCTTCAGCAGCAGCTAATTTCGGATCTATCAATTTCAAGTTATCCTTTTCTTGTTGTAGATGATTTTCATTTGCCGTCTGTAAAATTTTGTTTTCTCTAAAACATTTAGAATTGTATTCATTAATTTTGATTACGGGTCTGCAACACGTTCAAGAAATATCTTTGTTGGTATATTTTTTAAACTTTGTCGGTAGGGAAAAAATAAAAGGATTACCTCAAAACCTTATTCAGTAAAAGTCCTTTTTCCACTAGCTCTGCATCAAGGTTTCTTATATGTTGCAGCATGTCTGAGACCTTGTCATTATAATTTTGTTTTGCGAGATCAAGTTCTGCTCTAAAATGTGCTTCTGTGTCACGTTTTATGGTAGCCATGATTGATTTCATTTTAAACATCTCTTCTGTAACGTCTGCTATCTTTTTGAAAGCTTCATTTTTTTGGGATGAAACCAAGTCAAAAAGTTGAAGTGCTTCAGCTACCTAAAACTAATCATTATTAAAAAATCTTAGGTAATTTAACTACTCATTACGGATTGTCAAAATGATTTCAAGTATTATTTGTTTTCGTCAGCGCTATTTTAAAGTTTTATCAACACATTTTTGGTAGAAATCCAAAACCAAAATCAAATTGATCAACTTTTTTAATACGAACTATAAAACTAACAAAGAGATAAAATTCAATTAAGTACAGGGCGCCAAGTAACCGATGCGAAAATATATATTTTCCTATAATAAAACGTTGCAATGAAAATATTAAAGGATTGTGTTGTATTGTACCTTAGATTTTGCTTCTACTTCTCGTTTCGTTTTATCTAATGATTCTTTCTGAAACAACAATATTTGGGATTTCAGGTCTTCGTGACTTTTCTGTTCAGCCGCTAAATCGATTTTGTATTTTTCTAGATCTTCCCTTAACTGAGCCATTTCCTCTTCACATTTTTTACTCCTTGCTTTGTTTACCTCTGTCTCTTTTTTCCTGTTTTTTAAATCTACTTCCAAAGTATTGCGTTCAACAAGAAGTTTTTTATATTTTCCTTCTAGCTCTATATAATCTGATAAAGCTGTGTGTAACTTAAGCTCTAGATCCCTGTTATCTTCGTTGGCATTCTGTAACACAAAAATGTGTAGGTGCTCTCAACGCACACAAGTAAACGTGTTGGTCCGGGCTCCTTTGCAGAATAGACTATCTGCCTTTCTTGCCAGGCAGCACGTAAAAGGCGAGCATAGGCTTATCATCATTAACACCGTGACATCTGACTAGGTGGTAGAGTTTCGCAGCGACTCGCCCGGATTGGTACCACCGCCTTACCTATTCCTGCCGCCATAACGTCATGACGTGTTCCGGTTCGGAGGGTGGTGTAGCTGGTAAACTTACTTGTGCTCGAGGCCTAACATCCTGACCTCAGGTTGGCAACGCACCATTACCATCTTTGGTCTCTCTAGGCGGCGTGAATTTTTTACCATCAGGAAATCCGTCTGCTTGTTTGCCTTCCTATAACATAAAAAAAAACATTTACAAAATATAGTCATCCTTCATCATCATTTATTCGCTAATTCAGGTACATATAATATGTTAAAGGATTTTAATTCGAATATTACGTACCTGATTTACTCTTCCGCTGTAGCTTTGATAGGTCTTAAGCTCTGTCTCCAGGGCTTCAATCGTTTTTTGTGAAGTCTGCCATAGAACATGTAAGGAGTCTCTTTCCTGAAACCAGTGATTCTTTCATTATAGATGATTGTTATGATAATTGAAGGCGAATAAGCAATCGCCTTATGGTAAGAAAAACACGTCGTTTGTTGGTATGTTTATTGTTTGTTTGTTGTCAATCTTAAGTCCAAGGTGTTAACCTTCTTCAGTAAGATTATCAATTACCCTGTCCTGAAGACTAGAACATGACAATGGTGAGTTATGATGTTAAGCGACTAGAAATGACGAGGCAGTGATGCCATATTTGCCGACAACTACACAAACTACAATTTAGGAATTGTCACGGTATTAGTGGCATATAAACAGTAGCACTCAACAATTCCGAGGCTGTGAACATATGATCATAAGAGGCCAGATGAGCGGTAGTTAGTGACGCAACCCTCAGATTAAATAATGTACTAAAAATGTTCGTCTTTGTAGACATTAACTACTGGTTGGGTGGCCAAGTTCAAATGTTTCCAGGATCGCTCATGACCTTTTCGACGACATTGTCTAGAGTGTAGGTTCTGGACTAATATATTTTAATAAAGTTTAAGATAAAAAAGCCTTAGTTATTACCTTAGTCAGTAAAGAAATTTGCTGTTTAGATTCTTCCATATCTTTGACATAGTCGTTATTATGAACTTCCTGTGCATGTTGTATTTTCTCTTTTAATAAAAGTCCAACTTGCTGAGAAAGTTTTTGGTTGTCAGCTATCAAGGTCTTTATTTCTTGCTCTACAACTACCTGGTTTTGCTAGAAAGAAACAATATTTTAATAGTTTTAGTATTAGGTCTCATATCTCCTGATGGTAAGAGACAACGGTGGCTTTCAGACATGCACCATGCGTACCTACAGATCGGTCAACTGTCGTATGTCAACATCCACAATGCCCTTGGTTTATAGAAATGCTGTCGTATGAAACGAAAAGTTTGTTCGGACTCGCGCACAAAGACAATTTGTATTTTCTAAACAACCAACCGAAGAACTTCGTTGAAATGTAACAAGTTACTGAATCCAATGTGCATACGATAATGCGATAATAAGATGGCGAGGGGCGTCATTTCAGCTCTGAGTATGATTGAGACTGAGACAAGTAAATATTTTCGCAATATTGCGTACTCCAAAATATTTAACGTAAGTGAGAATATTGACACTTTTTGTCGTTGAATCTTTTCGGGCATGGGGAATACGATAATTTTAAGCATGTTTCGTTGTCGGGATGCAAGATGATGCATTCGACAAACTTTCGTCGAAAAAACAGCGTCGGGTACCTACGTCGTACCAAGGTACCGAATCAATGACTTTTTAAACGACTTCAAGTTTTCAAAATTGTTTAGTGAGTAGTTTATGATTTAGGTACTTATCTGGGTAATTGAAGTGTATTCACTGGCACATATCGAGATAAGTCAAAGTGGACTTCGAAACCAAAATGATAATTTACTATATTTGAACTACACGAAATATTATTTTATTGACACAAACGCCCAACTAGTAAAATATACACAAATAATATCTAAATAAACAACTATATACCAATCTAAAGAAAAATATTTATAATTCATAACGTTTTTTTTATTTTTAATTTAATTTATTATTGATTTTTGAACTAAGTATTTTTTTTCTTATCTTTGTAACTATGAAAGTCGATATAAAAGTTTAAGTGATTGTCCTATTAAGTAAAATTCTGTTAGCCCTTTTTGTACATTTATTTAAAAATATCATGCAATTAAACTTTTTTAATTTGTAAATTAGATTTTTTTTTTAACCATATTTTGGAATAGGTATCTTTAAATATATACAAACTTTAAAAATTCTAATTTCCTAATCTAAACAAAAAAAACTTTTGTAAACTTTAATTAATCACGCTTACCTACACATGTGTTGGCCTCGACTTCACCTGGGCCTGCAATTTGAGACGTTTCTATTTTGCTGCCCTCGGGATATAAACTATTCTTTCAAAACGAAAATTAGACCGTAGACGAATTTATTTGATAATGAAAACCTACCATAGAGAATTGCCAAAACTGGCTTTTTACGTCTGTAAGTTATAAGTTAAGCGTTGTGAGTGTACAAATAACAGAAAAAAGCGTAATGTATTACCTTGCTTTACCTATACCTTTGAATCATGACGTCACCAGCCTTCGAATGTGATTGCGGTCAGTAGGAACCAGTTTAAAGCTTTGTTTTGTTATAACGATGCATCTTGTGTTTCGTGTTTGATAAGAAATATAAATTGTTATTTTTAATATTTTATTGATCGAAAGTGTTATCGATTCCGAATCGTTCCACAAAATTTGGCTGGTACTTTATATGCCATCCTGTATACCTACTTAGGTACTATATTCATTTAAGTAGTTTATGTTCTAGTTAAATAAATAGTAAGTTTACAAATATAAGAGCTTTCCATAGCTTAGCTCAATCAGGTACCTACTTAGGTACATATTCTGTGCCAAATGGCAACACATTTACAATATATAGGATGCTGTGGAACAACTCGGGCTCAGTAGCGCGTACATATTACTTTATAATTTGTGGCGGGTTATCACTAATCATTACACTTATTAAATGTCACAAATAATAACTTATTCTAAAAATAAAATAGAGAAGAACTTACTCTGTAAAAATCTAACTCAGATATTTCTGTATTATCCATCTCCTTTTTTTATAAGTAAGTAAGTAGGTATTTGTTGCTATACATTTTACAATATTACTGCAAACATTTTGTAACAAAAATGATTGTACATAATGTTAAAATTCAGCACTCGTAAAGTATGTAATCAGGTAATGTTTACATTTCCCGCTCCATGGTAGTTGCTAGGCAACGAAAAGTTGATTTTTTTTTAGGTTGTAGTCAATTTGCTTCTTTCTGGGATCGGCTACGGCGACTTTTAGGCCAATCTGCCATGTCTTCGGTATTAATTAGTCTTTATTGCAGTCTCTCTATATTAATTATTCTTATACAGTCATTAGTCTCTATTTACAAAGTCATGTCTGGGTTTTGAGTAAAGCGGTGGTCACTTTACACAAGCTCACTTTGGGAGATTTGGCGGCAGCCAGGAAATTCACGATACACTAATTTCTTCATGATTATTTCATTTGTGCACTTTCACTGAACAAAATTAAACTAATTCCCACCTAAATTAACTAATTTTACTCATCATTTACACTAAATTCAATAATTGTGGAAAAATTAAGACCATCTTTATTCACGATGGCGCCAAAACTCTCTCTTTTTAAGTTAATTTGTACCTTTCTGGGGCCGACTAAGACCTTTAGGCCATGCTGCTACGTCTTCCGTATTAATTATTTCTTATAGGTAGAGTCATTAGTCACATGTCTTTCACATTAATTATTCTTATACAGTCATTAGTCTCTATTTAAAAAGTCATGTCAGGGTCTTGAGTAAAGCGGTGGTCACTTTAAACTTGCTCACTTTGGGAGATTTGGCCTACCTACACTAATTTTACTCATAATTTACACTAAATTCAATAATTGTGAAAAAAATTACGACCATTTTCATTCACGATGGCGCCAAAACTCCTTGATTAGGCTGTTTTTTAAAAAATCATTTGTCCATTGCTAAGACCTGTAGGCCATGCTGCCACGTCTTCCGTATTTCGATTACTGATTATCTTTCTCTCCCCATTTTTTAATAGCCATTTCCTTTATTAAGTTCAGGGTAGTGGTGTTCTACACATAATGATTACCATTGGAGCTATGTCGATAAAATGGGCGTGTCGGATTTTAGGAGTAAGAAAACACTGCATCACCCTATCGCATGTCGGAGCATCGCACATATGCAGGCTTTTAATTCAAAAATAGAGCCGAGTTAACCTGTAAAATATTAAATTACCGTACTCTTAATATTTAAAGAACTTATTTCATTACCGAATACATCAAAATTTATAGGTACAGAAACAGCAAAAAAAAATTGATTAATATAATCAGTGATTAAAATACAGTATCTTTAATTTTTAAAAACCTTTTTATTTTATTTAGTAACAAGACAAGTCTAGCGGTGCGGCGTCGGACTTGACATCTTGAGGTAACGGGTTCGATCCCCGGGTCAGGTAACAATAAAAGAAAATGTGTATTATCAATTTTCTAATAAAAATACCGTTGCCCGGGGTTGGATAATATGCGCCCGATTGGCGATAGACTTGCCACTATCTATCACATTGTGGGACTTAGTGTCTTCGGCTAGTCGTGGGTGCCCAGGTTGTGCCTCTGCTTAGCAATTTGGTGAGATGGGCGTGAAGATACTTTTAGTATCACTACGGGCCACGAGGTAATGAGTAAAATTTTAATTTTATAATTTGTGTGTAAATAATTGGGGAAATTCAAGGATCTGACATATAAGGACCGCCTCGGCCCTCTTTTGTCAAGTGGCTAGCGTACCGCATACGCGTCTAACTACGCCAACCAACCGCGAGGCTCGGGTTCGATTCCCGACGAGGGCAGGCATTTGTGTGATGAATATTTAGATGTCTGCATTTCCGGGTCCGGATGTTTATTAAATTTATTCTTGTATCTATTTAAGTATTTCTATGTATTATAATCGTTGACTAACACCCAAAACACAAGCATATAATTTGTTTACTTTGAGTTAAGATTCAACTTGTGTAACTTGTCCGTATATATTTATTTAATTATTTATTATAATAAAAGAAATTAACGGAAAAACCATGAAAACTTCAAGGAATTACGAAATAAAGACGTGTTCAAAGACCTAATAATCATTGAACTTAGTAAAGAAAAAGGCTATTAAAAAAGAGGGAAACGAGATAATAAGAAACTTAAGAAGTGATTTGGAAATAAGTAACAAGAAAAATAATTTATAAAATATGTAAGACGTGGCGGCATGTCCAAAGGGTCAGAGCCGGTTCTAGAAAGGGACAAAAATATTAACTGAAAAAAAACGGCTGTCATTTGTTATGCCGTTGTCAGTTGTCAACTTCAGAGAAAAGTAATATCACTTTTTGAGTAAAATTAAATTGAATTTCCATTAAAGAATTTTGAATTTTTGAAACATTTCTGCAAACTTACGAACATTTAAATTACATATATATTTTTTAAACGAAATGACTTTACTTTTAGTATCTAAAAAGTTAATATATCCTTGTATTTTGCGAAATATAAACATGAATTAAATTTCTGTAAGAATTTCGATATTCAATGAAAATGACGAGGTGTGCTTGTTATTGTTTTGTGTACATAAATATTAAAATCTATTGATCTTTTACAGTGTTATATTTTTCAGCTTATATATTGATATTAGAGATGAACAGTGGCCGTTGGTTTATGATGAAAAATATAATGTATCTTTCTGTGGATTTGAAAAATTTCATATTTTTGATGCAAAGAAATGGCGTAACATAATTCAGGTGCATAGTAATAACGTTATTTCTAAAACTAAGTATTTTTAAAGATGTTCACACAAATAAGTTTTCTTAATTGATAATGTATTTGTTTTGGTACATTTAATTACATATTATTCGTTAGAATTTTAATACATATTCAGATGTGAGGTACAAAATATATGTAACAAAAAAAAGTAAAATATCTTCACGCCCATATCCCCGAAGAAGTAGGCAGAGGCACAACCTAGGCATCCACGACTAGCCGAAGACACTAAGTCCCACGTTGTGATAGGTGGCAAGCCTATCGCCAACCGCGCACATATCCAATCCTGAGCAACATTTTTTTTATTAGAAAATTGGAAAAACCAAATTTTCTTTTTGTTGTCCAACCTGGGATTCAAACCCGGGACCTCATGTAGTCAAATCCAACACCTGAAACGCTAGACCACAGAGGCGATCTAACAAATAGATAAGATTATTTTAAATCAAACTCAAATTTAACGATTCATTAATTAGTTGGGAAGATCATTTGTCAGAATCCAGTTCTTTTATGGACTCATTCTAAAACTAAGACAGCACCCCTTCTGCTGTCTCCTTGTTTGCTTATTCATTTTGTTGAATGTAATACAACAGCAAGGGAAGCAACATTTAAAAACTTTTTTCCATACAAAGCATGATATTTTTAATGTTGTTGAAATGGTCCAGATTTGATAAAAAAAGTATTTGTCAGCAAAAGATTTGAAACAAAATTTATTTTCAGTTCTAGAACATCAATAATGATTTAGTAATTAAAATAACAAAATTTTCGTTAGTGTGTATGTATTGTACATTACACTCCTATGTATTTTCACCATATATTAAATAATAAATTATGCCTAGTTTTAAATGTTTAATGGTTACTTAAAGATTGTAACTAAAATATCTCTTCACATGAATGTATGAAACCAATTTTTTGTTATTGAATGCTTAATTTCAACATTATTTTTTATGCGTTTTGCATAAAAAATAATGTTGAAATTAAGCTGCCAAGTGCTACCTTTAGTTTCAAGTTTTATCATCTATGCCAAGTATTATGGTCTTTACAGATAGACAGACTAGCTTACTCCACAATTTTAATACAAGTGATTCAACTATGTAATTAAACACATTTTTATATAATTTTGTTGTAAAAAATATTGAGTATGTAATATGTATACATGTAGTCTATACAAAAGGTTAAGTTTTAAACATTTCTTCTTGTTTCAGTATCTAAAAGAAGCGAATTTCATAACTCAAGATTGTTTGGTTAAACCAGAGGAAGCAAAAGATAGTGATTTGTTAGTTGTCCACACAAAGAAGTATCTGAAGTCCTTGAAAGTAAGTCACTAAAATACTCTTTACTATATACATGTCAAATTGGAAATAAACAAAGCAATAATTGATATGCAGGACCAACTCATGCATTCAATATTTAGTCATTTTTAATTCTACTTTAATTTCATTCTTACAGGCCATGGATTTTTGAGCCTTTTTTTGTTAGGTCAAAAGCAACAACTGAGAGAAATCAGCTCTATACTTATTGCGAAATATCATATACATTTAAATGCTTGATAATTTAGAAATATGGTTTGAGACAGTAGTAGACATAAGATAATGTGTTTTTTAGGTAGAGTCTTAGCAAGAAATATATAAATGCCTAGCCTCCCTTGAGTGGTTTAAATTACTTTATGAAAATAGTAGTAGGGATTTCATCCTATTTGCTGCGTTTGGGTCTCTATTTATGAGCTGACATACCATGGCAGTGCAGCAGAAAATATAAAATCATACGTCTTATAAAAATAAAATAAGCCACAGCCAGCTTGTAAAATGATTGTTTTCATGTTTAACAGTGGAGCAGCAAAGTAGCTATGATAGCCGAGGTGCCAATTGTTGCTTGTGTCCCTAATGTTTTTGTGCAGCGTGCCTATTTAAGACCAATGAGGTAACTATAATACTATGCATCTACCATATTTTTGAAATAATTAATGACTTCTAGACTGTATAGATCCAGACTAATGTTTTGTAATTGAAAATATTTTGCTCATCATAAATATCCAGAGCTGCTTAATTATTACGAGGGTGGATCCAAAAGTTCGTGGCCTAACCTACATGGAGCTATGACATCTTTTTAAAATCTACTGTCATTTGTTAGTATGTGTCATATTGATTTATTGTGTGCAGTTTCATTCTGAGACTGCACAACATAAATTTTCTGTGATTATTTGTTTGAAGTAATCTGACGCAATTTTCAATAATGGAGAAAATTTAACATTGTGCAGTCATTAAGTACCTCAATAAAAAAGGCCTATCACCAAAAGACATCCATCAAGATATGGTGAGCACTTTGGGGGAGTCTGCTCCATCGTATTCCAGTGTCAAGAAGTGGGTAACTGAGTTTAAGTGCAGTTGTGAGAGCATTAAAGATGCTCCTAGGAGTGGAAGGCCTACATCCTCTACCACGAAAGAAAACATCGATAAAATTTGTGATCTCGTACTGGGTGACCGACGTTTGACCATTGGTAAGATAGCTGAGATAACAAACATTAGTTATGGCCGGGTGCAACACATAATAACGGAAGAGTTGGGGTTCCATAAGGTTTCTGCTCGCTGGGTCCCGAGGTTGCTTTCAGCTGAACAAAAACAAGTTCGATACACAATTTCGCGAGACTGTTTGGAACTTTTTTAGACTGATCCCGAGGATTTTTTGTCTAGATTTGTTACCATGGATGAAAGCTGGGTTCACCACCATACTCCTGAATTAAAGCAACAATCCAAACAGTGGAAAAGATCAGACTCTCCTACATCGAAAAAGGCTAAGGTCATTTTGTCGACTAACAAAGTCATGGCTTCTGTTTTTTGGGATGCGAAGGGCATTTTTTTATAGATTATTTACCGAAAGGTCAAACTATAAATTCTAGTTATTATTGTAACCTTTTACGAAGACTCCGGGAAGAAATAAAAGAAAAAAGGCCGGGAATGTTGCGTAAGAAAGTTTTGTTTCATCAAGACAATGCACGTGTTCACACTTAAGTTTAAACAATGTCTGTAATCCATGATTGTGGCTACGAATTGCTGCCCCACCCACCTTATTCGCCGGATTTAGCCCCCTCGGATTATCATTTATTTTCAAATTTAAAAAAAACACTTGGGTGGCTCGAAATTTTCGACCAAAGATGAGGTGATAGTCGCAGTAAACGACTATTTCGCCGACCTTCCGGAATCTTTTTTTTTCGAGGGGATAAACAAGTTGCAGGTCAGGTGGCAGAAGTGTGTTGAGCTAGATGGAGACTATGTCGAAAAATAAAAATAAATTTAGACCCACTTTTCTTTCATTTTCTTGGTCGGGCTTAGAACTTTTGGATCTACCCTCGTAATTTATATCTGTCAAATCCTGAGATAACTTATAATGTAACAATAGTTTATAAAGTTAATTATTAGTAAATAATTTTGTCTGATTTTACTTCTATTTGTATTTATGTAAGGATTGTTGGTGTACATTAAGCAGTTTTTATTGTTTTCTTTAAATTTTAAGGAATGACAACATTAAGATATAAACATAATTTACAAAGCTTATTTATAATACAAGCTTATTTATAATCTGTAAGTTTACCTGCTACTTTACTCTTAAAAACAAAAACAATGGCAATTGCAAAAATCATGGTGATACTAAAAATATGGTAATAAAACCCTGAAAGAGTCAACAATGTGGTTGTCACATTCTATAATATAATAAATGTAATATTTATAGGTGTATTTATTTATTAATGTGCCTTATCTTACTTGAATTTGATTTTAAAGATTGCAGACGGGAGGATCAGTGCTAGCCGGTAAATTGGCTTTAGAAAGGGGTTGGGCCATAAATGTGGGTGGTGGATTCCACCATTGCAGCGGAGAAAGAGGTGGTGGGTTTTGTCCATATGCAGATATCACTCTGTTGATTAAATATCTGGAGAAATATCGGAATGTACAAAATACAATGATTGTTGATTTAGACGCTCATCAAGTAAGATTTTTTACATACATACATATCTTCACGACAAGTCAGGTACGAGGTAGGCAGAGAGTAGCGAGTGCCAAATCTCGCGACAGACCTGCCTGGCATTCTCAACATTCATTACCCATTTCATACAAACACGCTTCAGATAGCACCTAAGTGATTTGATCGTGGAATGTCAACGGATCTAGGTTCCTCAAGTACTTACATACATCCATGTTCGCATTGTATATCTGCTTTGTAAATCTTTCCTCTGTCATTATTTCTACATTTCTGAGCTGGAGTATGCCCTTTCTCATTTACACCCAACACTTTCTTTTAATCCCACTCTTTCGCACTGTTACGAATGCAGTCGGCGAGCGAAATATCACTGATTTTCCGTAGTTCTCTTATTTCAACCGCATTTATACTACTCTCATGCTTACTCGGACATACCCAACTCTCACTTCCATACAACAACGTCAAAACCTCGCTTTGAAATGGCTTACCCAGTGCTCCATTCACACTATTCCCTGCACAAACTCTCCTTTCTACATCCGCGTTGTACCTTCCATCCCTGCTAAAAGCATAATCAAGATATACAATTTCATTCACTTTTTCTAGCACTACATCGTCAACTAAAACTCTTATATCCATTCTCGCTTCGTCACTTTCAAACACCATATCTTTGGTTTTGATCGCCTTCAAATGTAAGGCTCTTTACAATCACCTTCCATATTTTTGACCAGTGTTTCCAACTCAGATGGTGTAGAGCCCAAAAGTACAGTAACATCTACATAAAGCAGACAGTTCACTACTTCTTCGACACTCATACGCATTAAGACAGTCATTGATCTTAACCTTTAAAGACATTTGACCAAATAAAAAATAAAATGCGTGCTGACAACACACAACCCTGCTTGACGCAAACGTTGACCTCAAACCAAGACGATATGTTGCCATCCACCCGCACACATGCTTTACAATCTAAATACATAGACACAGCACGCCGCAGGAATCCGTCTGTCCCATAATCTGGTAAAATGTCCCAAAATTCCCAACCCTAAGTTGCTGCACGGCACTTTACCACTAATGGTCTTGTTGTCAATGACCTACATACCTGTGCTTGTCTCTGAAGAGTTGCCTAACAGAGAGGCAGATGGTCTATTCTACTCATAGTCCAGTAAAAAGTTAAATGAAACCATGATCTGACCAGTTTTGGCGCAATGAGTAAAAATGTTTTCATTAATACTTAAATAATGATATTATTAAAGAAATTTTCATTTAAATTAAGGGGAAAGGGATGAATGAAATAAAAAAAGGGTAAAATAAAATAAAAAATTAATTATAAAAACTTACCAGAATTATTACGGCCCTGTACCACGCAGCGCGCGCATCACATAAATACTCGTATGTACTTACACTTATAATTAACTAGCTGCCTATTCCGACTTCGCTCGGAAGTAAATTTTTTTGATTATAAATTGAGATGTAAGCTATTCTATCTTTCAAGTTGGATCAAACTGCATACGGTGTGCAAATTTGATTCAAATCGGTTAAGTAGTTTAGGAGTACATCGCGGACAAACAACGTGATACGTAATTTATATATGTATATTAAGAATTATACTTAATTATTAAAACAATTATAATTAATTGCAAAGCAAATTTAATTTTTATTTTTTGCAGCTTAACTGAAGCAGATAACAAAAAAATTAAGAGGAACTTTTTTGTGTAGATTTTTTTTCTCTACAACTTTTACTTGAAACTTTTTTTTCTATTTCCTACCGTTATTAAGTTATTTGAAAAAAAGGCATTTTTCAACCCTTTTTTTATTTTTTTCATCCGTTTCCCCTTAATTTAAATCAACATTTCTTTCATAATATCATTATTTAAGTATTAATCAACACATTTTTACTCATTGCGCCAAAACTTGTCAGATCATGGTTTCATTTAACTTTTTACTGGACTATCAGCGGACCCGAACCAACATGGTTAAATCATCGGTTAAGCTGTGTCAAGTTATGGTTATGTAATATCTCTATTTTCAAAATGTTTATGATTACATTTTATGATTTATTTATTATGATTATGATTACATTTTATGATTTTCCGCTAAACTTAGTTTTTTATAAGTAACAAACATATCCTGATTATAAATACAACCACGACCAGTGGAGGTGATGTCTCTCAATGTGATACATGGCAAGCCTATCGCCAACCGGGCACATGACCAATCCCGAACAAAGTTATTTTTATTCAAAAATTAAAAAAAAGACATGTTTTCTTATTGTTGCAATATAGCCGATAAACTTATTCCAGCAAGGCATAGGCATGCTATCAGTCTCACTGGAACATGACCTTGGTACTTAAGCCATATTTTTGGCAAATTATTGTTTCAATTATTTAGGGTAATGGTTATCAAAGGGATTTCCTCGGTGTGCCGGAGGTGTATATTATGGACATGTACAACCGGCACATATATCCAAAGGACGAATCGGCCAAACGGGCCATCCGGCGGAAGATCGAGCTCGGCAACAAAGTAGAGGACTTGGAGTACATGTTGAAGTTGCGCAAGTATGTTTTTATAGCCTTACAAGGATTAATTTTTGGGATTGTGTTGTGACATGTGTATTTCGTAACTACAATGTAACAAATAAAAATAGACTTTTTTGTATTTGATATTTTCCATAGTCGACTCTTAGTAAAACTTTTAATTCTAATAATAAAGACTAATAATTTGGCGGTCTGTTTGTCACCCTAACCACAGACGAGTCAGTTTAAAAGACGGACGGTCTGTCTATCTGTTTTTTATGTTTTTAATATATTTCCTATATTAAATGTTTAAATTTAGAAGATAAGAATTATTTTGCACGTAAATAAATAATGAATGTGGTATTTTCCCAATTCTATAGGGAAAAATCAAATGCTGGCAACTCTATTGTCTAACTACTAAAATATTAAAATTATGTGTTCTACCCACTATAAAATGACTATGTTTACAAATCTAAATATTTTTGAAGCGAAACCGGTGTGCTATTCATATTAAGTATAATAAGTATATGTGATGTGTGAACAGTACAAGTGAAGAAACACTGAATTAAAAAAAAATACAATTTTGTCATGCGCTCAATAAAGGCGCGACTTGATATACAGGTGCAGTATAGAAACTTTACGGTACAGAACCTGACGCCAACAATGTTAACGGTGCGTTGTCCATCTTAGTGTGCAGGCTCTTGCGTAGGAATTGGTAAATTGGGGATACATATCTGTGCGTGTCACAAGGTTGTAGTCGCTGTGGTACTGAAAAGCAAATCTGTGCTCGTTTTTACGGGTCACGTTGCTGGTTTACACTCGTGCTAAGTAATTCAAGGAGTTCCGGAACTGGGGCAGGAGGCTAACGTATGTTTATAATGAAATATTGCTAAGATAAGTTGCTTTTCCAGAAACCTAAGAGCGGCACTTGGTGAATTCAAACCAGACATTTTAGTGTACAATGCCGGCACTGATATCCTCGACTCGGATCCGCTCGGCCACATGAGGATAAGTGAAATGGTAAGTTAGTCGCGTACTGTTGTCATTTATTCTTTTTTGCACAGACACACAAAATAGAAAAAAAAAAGATTTATACCAAATTAAATAAATATCGGGAAAAATCCTCGCATCTGCTTTTTTTATGGGATTAAGCCTTTAGAAACGGTTTGTTGTTGATTCAATACTTAGTTATTTACCAGCTACCATATTTTACAAATTGGACATGATAGTGGCGAGAACTGACATAATGGCCGCATTAATAATTAGAATCCGCTTGCCATGGTCGCGGTTTTAGTGACAAACCGACGCTCGCCTCTTGTCAGCTACATTACAAGAAAGCAGTTGCCCTATCCGAGTTAACTTCAATACGTAATCGTCTGTTACAGGGAATTATAAAGCGTGATGAATTTGTATTTGAGATATGCAAAGAAAATCACATACCCGTGGTGATGTTGACAAGTGGTGGGTACCTTCGGAGGACCGCCAAGATAATAGCCGACTCCATCATGAACCTCAAGAGTAAGGGACTTATTGGTGGTATAGCGCCGGGCGATATAAAGTGAATATATTTAACTCTTATGGGATAGAACATAAAGCAGGTATTGGATTTTGTATTTTAGCTTCGTCGTTGCAGTACACATTGGGCACAAATTTTGGCCGTATAGAAGACCCAACATTACGAGTGTACGATATATTGGTCTTATCTATACTGCAGTCACTACAATATTGGCGATTATTGTACTTACAATTACATAATAAATGGTGGTTATAGCTGAAAAAAGAACGAAGTATAATAAAGAAGAAGAGTGTGTCTCGACTATTATTTATTTTCGCCAAAAAGGAAAATAATAAAATAAATTGATTTCTGTAAAGTCATAGGAAGTTAAAGAATTTAGTAGATACTTTTAGATGTAGTCGTTAATTCTTAAATTTTCCATGATTTTGATGACATTCGTAAATGTGCAAAGTTATAAATATAGTTTATATAGCCAGTAAACTAGTTTTTGCTCGAGGCCTAACATCTCGGCCTCAGGTTGGCAACGCACCATTACCACCTTTGGGGTCTTTAGGCGGCGTGAATTTCTTACCATCAGGAAATCCGTCTGCTTGTTTGCCTTCCAATATCATAGAAAATATATAACGATCTCTCCATTTCCTCCCTTATATAAAAAATGTAAAAACGTATGTTCATATATTTCCGAACTAAAATAACCTTATTTTAATGAATTAATGTATTAATAGAGCTTAAAGGAGGACCTGTACTACTTTAATTCCAATGTCTCAATGAGTAGTGCGTCTCTCTTATTAGTATTTAAACAGTTTTTTAAAGCAGCATAAAGCGCTTTATCGGCAGTGTCCTCACAGTCTACTAGTTTTATGGTTTACACAGAGTATTAAAAAAAACATGTATACGAGAACACATTTATTTGGATACTATTGGAACATCCCAAATAAATGTACGGAATATTACGGAATAAATCTTTATTCCGTGAGTGAATTATTATAAGTAGAAAAAATAAACTATTGTAAAAAGAATATATTCTGACCGCCATAAAGTCAATGCTCTTAAGCTTAGTCATGCCATATGCTTAACATCCCAGTTTCAAATTGGCAATGCGATATTACATTTGTTATTACAATTTACTGCAAAATATGATCAATTGCCAATATAGGTTTTTACAATTATTTAAGTAAACATTTTGTAAGAGGCTTATGACGACTTTGTAAGGAATTAAAAATAAATTTAACGATAGCATAAAAGCTATAATTTATTAGAAAAAAATGTATTTGGAAGAAATGGTAGCGTTGTTGTGATAAATCTGTATCTTGTGACCATGAGGAAATGGGGCTCAAGTCTGCTAATTTATTAACACTCTTCGCTTACTACAGTTTCATAGCTGATTTTTTTGAATTCTGTATATTTGCTGTCATTGATTAGTAAAATATCGGATCAAGATAACCATTCAGAAAAATGTATGAAAATATAAAAAAAATGCTAAGTACGTCTATAGCCAAGTGTGGTGAATCTTTTTTGGTGTAGTCACATTTTAGCGGTATGTCCTGGTGTAGGATATTCGTATATTTTCAATTAATAAATATATTAAATTTTCATCACGGACAATGTGAAAAAAATAAATCTTTTTTCTCTTATTGAACTAGTAAAAAAAAGTGCTTTTAAGACCTGCTGGTAAAAATAATTTTAAACTTATTTACCACTTGTCGAATAATTTTATGTATCTACCATATTTTTATTATAAATTATTTATTTATGGATAAAAAAAATCTATTTATGGATATGGTATTATCATCTTCATTTTTATTTTTGGTTTTTTCAACTTGTGACCGTGCAATGTTTTAAATGCTGTTGAAATATTAATGTAATAAAAAATATTAAATAAGCAGAATTGGGCCCAAGGTGTAGGGTAGTTAAAAATTGTGATACGTTAACATTAAATGTAAAAATAGCTCACAAAGTGGGTGTGAAGCAGACCATTTGTGTGATACGATGATCTCAGTATTTTTGTGCCAAAAATCCTATTTAGCAGAAATTCAGAATATTATAGAGTAACTAAACGAAATAGGATAATGTACAAATTTTAATCGATTAAAAAACTAAAATTCCACAATGACGTATTTCATTTATAGCCCTATACTGCTAGCATACCTGCGCGCTCGCATGCGACAGAAAACCTTTAATCTCTTAACCGCCATGGTCTGAAAAATAAGACATACAACATCTAAATCGCACCGTCACCGTCTTAAAAATAAGACTAATTTCTGACTATTGTTTTTGAAGTGATTGTCTGTATTTTCAAAATTATCTCAATACAGGACTCTCAACAATGGTTTTAAATACCAATTATAGAGATGGGACAATGTTTATAGTACAGTTAGAGAGATATCAACAAAATCATATCGATTTTAGATATTTTTTTAAGTACTAATTGGTTTAGATTGGTTTGATACATATGGAGTTACGTTAAATGCATGCGTTGTGAACACAGTGCCGAAAAAGATTTGTATACTTCATGTCACTATGTTTCCCCCGCTTTGCATGGCGGCTGGAATAAAGTTCGGTGAAGTTGTAAAAATCGCAAGATTAGCAACAAGTTAGTCATTAAAAAAAAAAAAAAAATGGCGGCTGGGAAAAGGCGAACGATTGTTAAATGGATCACCAACAAAACCACTGGCGGTCGAGTGCTGGGCAACATATTGCCCGGGCAAGGATCTACCGCTTTACCTATTCTTGTCGTCATGATGTCATAGTCATGTTCTGGTCCGGAGAGTAAGGTATACGGTAGATTTGCACAAAAAGTCCAACATTCCGGCCACAGGACAGCAAAACACCTATGACACCTATGTGTACAGGCCACGGTTTTCTCGTACCATCTCGAGAACCGTATGATTGTTCGCTGTCTTATATTATAATAAAAATAGTGGAATAAAATAGAGTAGTTTCAGAATATCAAGGTCTTTTTTCCATAAAGTAACGGAATAAGTACAGAATAATTTAAGCAAAGAGATCCAGCGTGATGGCCCAATACCTCATTGAAGTATCTAACTTATCCAGCGCTTTATTCACATCCCCTTCTATCCCTGTATACATATCTGCTAATAATCTTCTAATAACAGGTAGTATTTAGGTCCTAGAATTTTAGAAAATGCGTGATTCGGACTTTTTTTAGAAAGATTAAAGTGTTGCCATCCTCGTGGTTTTACAACTTCACCAGGCTTTGTGGGTCGAGCAGAGTGCTCATCATTATTTAGATGGGTTGGACTGTTCCATTCAATGCCAGCAAGAAGGGCTGTCTCCAGGCAAACCATAATTCGACTTGGTGCTGCGTTCTGGTAACCGGGTGGACTTGATGGAGGAATAGTGTGGAGCTTGTCGTTTGGAGTTATTCGCCGGACGCGCAAGAAAGATCTTCGTCGCGTCGCTGTAGTGTTTTGGGTTGGAAGGAAGGCGAGCGTCAAGATGGAGGGGCCAAGTCTTAGATTTTAATAAGACAAGCATCAAAAAATTCACGCTCGTATCCCCGAAGAGTTAGGCAGAGGTACAACCATGGCAACCACGATTAGCCGAAGGTACTGTTTACTCCCATAATGTGATAGGGAAACCTATCGCCAACCGGGCACTTATCCGATCTCGGGCGACGTTGTTTTTATCAGATAGAAACTCATTTTTAATTTGTCCGAAGTGAGCAGTGAATCTGGGACTGAATGTTGCCAACGTACTAACTTACACCGGACCACTAAACATCTGAGGACAACCCGACTGATCGAAATAATTAGGATGATGACAGGTTGACGCGTCCCTAAGCCAAGAAGTATTTATATAACAATAATAAAACATTTTTTTGTAAATTTGGCCATTTAATTTAGATTAGGAACTACATAAATGTGCGTAAGTATTTTTCTAAAAGCTTCGTGCATTGTATTTAATTATAATAAGTTGCCAAAACATCAACGTATGTTGTCAAATCTTTTAAGAATTATCTTGTAGTAGTATTGAACTGTGCATAATATTCATCCGTGGGGATGTTGTTGTATACGACTTCCCTGAAGTATTTCTCTTTCTCTTTTTGCTGCATCGCCATGAGTTGATTCTCCTCCATAAGTTGACGAGCCATTTCTCTGTAAAAAAAATGAAATAAGCATAGACTAACTAAACTTGACGGTTTTCTAAGACTGCGAGATAGGTATCCCTGTCGCCTTTAGATAGATTTGTAGATTCTTAGCTGACATACAGAATTTTTGACAAAAATCCATATTTACCGGTTATTCTATCTTCTTACCAGAAACGCGGTAATGCCAAATACTGCAACTGTAGTGACGGGAAGCAAAGCGCTTGTTCATGGATTAGTACATATAGCAAGAATATATGTTTTTATAAGCATATCTTAGAAACCTGAAAACAGTACTGAATACCTCGCTAGATGGCGATGACGACATCTCTAAATCCTCAAATAAAAAAAATAATACCTTTAGACAGCCTCTTCAAGAGACTTTGCATGACTGACTGCCTCCTATATTTATATGAACCCCTCGTAGGTGGCGTAAACGCCTAACTCCACCGCATAACCGCGAAGCTTGGGTTTGATTTCCGACAGGGCAGACATTTGTGTGATGAACATTTAGATGTCTGCATTTTCGGGTTTGGATGTTGATTTCATTTATTCTGGTATCTAAGTATTTCAATGTTATAACCTATGACTGCCTCGTTGGTCGAGTGGCTAGCGTATTCGCCTAACTACATCGTCCAACCGCGAGGCTCAGGTTCGATTCCCGACGGGGGCAAGCATTTGTGTGATAAACATTTAGATGTCTGGATTTCCGGGTCTGGGTGTTTTTTAAATATATTCTGGTATCTATTCAAGTATTTCTATGTATTAGAATCGTTGACTTACACCCTTATAATTTGCTTACTTTGGGGTTAGATTCAATTTGTATGATTTTTTTTTTGTGTAATATGTCCGGGGGATATTTATTATTATAATACCTACATCCTTAATGTTGTCTGATAAACCTTCGAGTATCTAGACGTCTTATGTAGTATACGTCGTATGTCGGTATGTAGAAGAAGGCTATGTAGATACTACTAGAGATAGATACTTATATTAGGTACATATAGATGTTTAAATGACAGCTGTCTGCCTCAAACTTCAACTTTATTATGCCAGTAGTAAGGTTGATACATTGTATTTATAATCAGGAGGTGGATAGTCTTACTTTCTCTTCCTCTGGTCTTCAATATCCAGTCGCGCGATCTCCCTCTGAATAGACTTGGATAGCGCTTGCCATTCTGCATCCATTTTATCCTCTGCGTCACGTTTTGCCTGTGAACAAAATCAAAACAGGTTCAAGTTCAAGTAACGCGATTCTCGAAGGGTTGTTTGTACTTAAGCACTTAAAATTTTATAAAACATTTTACCTTGGACAATGCAAAATGAAATGGTTGATTCACAAACATTTTTAACAAAAAAATTAAGGTAGGCACGGACGTAGATATTTTGACAATTCCCTAAAATAAAAAAAACAGAGCTCTCACGCCAATTAAATCTATCATTTACAAATTTATCGTTGCCTGCGACTATGACAGGCAAGTATAGCCGCGGGTTATCTTTAAATAAAAAGTTATTTGCAATATTTATTCAAAACTAACAAAGTAATTTTTTTTGGACAAGTAAGATGGATATGAATGGACGGGTGGTCCAGACCCCCTAAACCCTACCCTTATATACGTCCATGGAGGTAGGTAACAAAAAAACAACAATTGGAATTACTGCTCCTCAGTTCAAGAGTTTGCCAGCCATACAGACTCGTCCTTACTGGCATCTGGAGAGCAGAAGAAGACTGTTCCACAATTCTAAAATCATTTAGGTACATCGACTTCGTCTCCCAATCGTCAACCTAAGATGACAGTGCTGTACAATGCAGAGAAGCTCATCTGCCTGCCATCAGTCGTGGCCGAGGGTAGGTATCCTACTCTGGCGACTTCTTGGGCAGTTTTGCCATGCACGTAACAAGTATGTATTTGCACACTGTTGTGGGATGTAAAATAGATCCCACAGCTTGTATATATACCTACTTGTATTAACGTAGGATTATATTGATAGGCAAAAGAAGTCGTACACCATCTGCTTAAACCCTTCTAAAGGAGGCGAGGGTGCAAAGGATAACCACACAAGAGGTGATAAAAACTGGCATGATCCTTTATCTGCCTGACTAGGTATCGCGAGCTTGTATTAACTATTTATGCTTATATTGTTTGTTGTAGCTTGGATTTTAATTAATAAAAAGTTGAGGAATGCTTTGTTCAAAACCTCCTCTCGTCCCTGTAACACATCGTAACGTTTCACAAGTCCCCCTGAGCCCCCTTCCCCCCAAAATGCATTATCTACGTAGTACTTAAGAGCCCTCTTAGTTTATATTTAAAAAACTATATGTAGGCATGTGTTTTGACTTTCCCTGTATGGGTCACGGGTTTTAAAACATAGGTCAACCTATTTTCTGTCACGCACCTTATATAAAGAGAGCCTGGTATGTTTGTCACTACAATCACACAGGATTAGTGTGGTAACAATCATGACTACATATATTTGACATTTTCTATTCGTCGGCGCTTGGTATATTCATATTTTTAATTTATGTTTATAAATCAAAAATATTGTCTAGTAGTTTAAGTTGTAGCCCTGAGGATGCTGTCATAAGCGAAACCGGTAGCCTATTTATAAAATAATAAATTATAAGTGATACGTGAAACAGTACAAGTATTACTTCATTTAAAAATACGAATCATGACTACTGCCATAACGCCATTGCTTGTCATTGTTCTTGACAGTGCAGTGTTATAGTTTTACGAGCTAGATTATAAACGCACTTTTACCGTTTTCAGTGTGTAGGTGGCGGTAAGCGTTTTCTGTTTGAGACATGATGGATTGGAATATGCTTTTTGTCTGTTAAAAAAATCGGCATAAGCATGAGAAATTCTTCCTATATCAACTAAAGGGAGTTACCCAAAGCATATAATCTAGTACTTAATATATCTATCTAGTCGTAGTTTTGCTAGTTTAGGAGACCCATGCAGGGGTAGTGGGTGTGACTATTTTTTTATTGGCTTTATACCTTAGCTGCCAGCATTTGTTCTTTTTGCGCAGCGTAGAACTTCTTCAATTCTTCTTGATTCATCCCCTTGTACATGAAACCGATCGCTCTGTAAATTACATAATAGGTACATCTACCCAAGCAAATATATGCGGGTAAAAAATAAACAATATTCTTCTGAACCGATCAGGTACAAAATAACCAATATTTTTCTAAACAAATTCTAACATTGACTCTAATCGAACGTGAACACAAGACGTTTAGTACCTACCTATAGACTTTATTGCTTGACAGTAGAAATTAGCATGTACCTAAAATATTAGAATTACTCTTGAATTTCGGTGTCCTGTGAATTGGAAATTATAATCGCATTTGTCATTTTACTGGTACTTTTGATCTCAGTACTGTCGAATCATAAACATTTAGTTACAAATAAATTCAAAAAATCCGATAAAATAATTTATTGTTTACTATTAACTAAATGTTAATAATTCGCCAGTATTGTGTTTAAGAGTACCTAAAATGATGTACTCGATTCCAATTTCCAATATTGCATGAATAGAGCTTCAAGGGTAGCGCTACAGATTTTTGTGTTATCTCACTACAAATTTTTACAGCGAGCAAGTACATTTCTTAAATGGAGCGTAGGTAGGTACGCAATCAATCAATGGCAAATGGAGATATTTCACGCTCACCTTCTAAAACGTTATTACTGCTCGGGTAGCGCTATGATCTATGAATGTGGTAATCCTGTACCTGTTTTTCCCGAGGGCACTTTTCGCCACGTCGGGGTTTTCAGTCAGCATATCCGAGGTGAGGTTGTTGTACATTTCAGCCGTGTTGTCAGATTCCTCCTGCTCTTTTAATACTTGTTCCAGTTGCTTCTTTTCTGCCGCCTAAGAAAGATATGGTATCTTAAAAATATTTTTTATTTCAGAAATAAAGTACCTACCATAAAACTGTTATAATTTTAAATATGAGTTTTGACGATTGTGAAACTATAGCTTTATATGGAAACATAATTAAAATTGGAATCACCATGTTCAGAGGTACCTGTAGTTTATGGTCTAAGAGATGTAGTTTTGATGAGTTTTAAATTGTATCTATCTAATGTTTGTAATTCTTCAAACTCGATAGCTGAACTTCAAATTCGATAGCTCAAATACTTATAACACATTTTTAAAGGAATTACTATCTAACAAAAACATTAATGACTAAGTATTAATTAATTACTAAGGTCTCATTTTGACTTTTATATCATCTTCAAACCAGTGTACCTACGTATATGTCACGGGGGTTGGTTTATATCAAGTTTCTAATTTTATCTTTATAAAATTTCAACTAGTCTCGTCGTTCAGTAACGTCGTATAGGTCGCGGCACGAAACTCTAGCGCTGAACGAAACGTGGAGGGGATAGCTGCGCATGGGTACCGTCGCGCACGCAATACAAATTAGTAATTTAATTGCTTAATTAAAAACAGCAAAATAATGTTTTAATGTAAAGTCAA
>NJDC01000923.1:80961-113686 GCA_002245475.1 Calephelis virginiensis
ATTAACGATGACAACAAAACAATTCAGAACGCGACTGTACACTGTTTTTATTTTTTACTTCTGCGCAATAACGGTCAGCGCTAGAGTTTCGTGCCGCGACCTGTACGTGCACGATATTAACTTTGATGAATTTACCAGAGCTTCGTTATATCTCAGGTTGGCCTGGCCGAGACGGTATCGGCACTCTCTTTCTATCTTGTCCAACTCTCCAGCACGGGCATCCCGAGCTTTGATCGCCATCTGCCATGAAAAAATAACACCACTACAGTATCATCATATGTTGATAAATAATTAGCAGTTAAAACAAACAAACAACATTCACACATTTCAAACAGCAAAAAATATTTGCTTAGCTTCAGTTTAACGTAAGCTTAAAGTATTTTTGGAGGAGCATTAAAAAACTATTGCAAATACCTATTTTATGTACCTAATGAATAGCTTTCCTGCTTTGCAAAAGTTTGCGTCTTCATGGCATATCGAATGTTTAGACTAAATGAAGAATTTTTTTAGAAGATTAAATAGGTACCAAGTTATACTTCTAAGCACTGCAGAAATGCTTTTGTGACACAACCTACAAGAAAGAGTGAGGTCTGAGGATATAGGGATGCTTTTATATAAATTGTAGAAAGTCTCCCAAAAAAGCGAGTCTTTAAAGAATCAACTACCTACCACCTAGGTAGTTGATTCTTTACCTAACCTAGCTATGGGCAACATTACTACGATGAATACGTAGTAATGAGTCCGATAGATTAGAAATGCTTGGGAGGTGGTAGCCAATGGTTTCTGGTCATCTTATGAATAAACATACTCTAAAGTACTCCAACGTTTAAACTATTATTGTAGTGTGTATTACACAGTTATATCTTAATATATATAAATTACGTGTCACGTTGTTTGTCCGCGATGGACTCCTAAACTACTTTACCGATTTGAATCAAATTTGCACACCGTGTGCAGTTTGATCCAACTTGAAAGATAGGATAGCTAACATCTTAATTTATAATAAAAAAAATGACATCCGAGCGAAGCCGGAATAGGCAGCTAGTAGTGTATAAAAATTTGTAACTTTACTCTTTGTTAAGGTATTGATAAGATAGTCGATAAATACGGACTGAGGAGTAAGTATTTATCATAAAGATCGTAAGCATAGGTTTATTTGTCACTAAAACCGTGACCTTGGCTCAAATGCAGCAATGATTCGCCCGAATTGCTATCACTGCCATACTAGCTTCAGTCAGTCAGTCGCTATAAGGTCAGTTTTCGTCATTATCATGTTTTAGTGTAGCGAGTAGCATTGAAAGTATATTCGTTATTTGCAGCCACTAAAAACAGATAATTTGAAACCATGTAAGCAGCTTCCGCGTTCTTCCTCTCCTCTTCAGCAGCTTTTCTCTCCTGCACCTGCTGCTCTAGCCAAGAGTTTTTCTGAGCTGCCATTATTTTTTTGCGTTCTTCATATTCCAAATCCTCTCCTTCAAATCTTAAAATATAAACGATTATTAATGAAACACTATAGCTTAAGATTCTATATTATAAAATACCCTTTAATCAGATAGTGTGCGCTTAAACTTACTTTTGTGCGCTGGATAAACCGACTGGTTCACCATCAGAAGCCCTGGGCGGTAGTTGCGTTTTCAGCACGTTGGGGTTGTTCAGGTCAAACTCCCTGCGATCTTCAGGACGTTGGTACCTTTGACGGTACGCGTCGATTTCCATTCCAATACGACGACGTTCCTGTTTGTCATCATCATAACGAGTTATCGCGAATTACATCCCACTAATTTCATGATTGGATCCTGTGCCTCCGTTGTCGCAGCTATTTTTTTATGATATTGGAAGGCAAACAAACAGACGGATTTCCTGATGATAAGAAATTCACGTAGTCTAGAGACACCAAAGGTGATAATGGTGCGTGGCCAACCTGAGGCCGGGATGTTAAGCCTCGAGCAAAAGTAAGCTTACCGGCTACCTTACCTTCTGAAATGTCAACGCAAGCTCTGACGTTATGGCAGCAGAAATAGGTAACGCGGTGGTACCAATCCGGGCGAGTTGCTGCGAAACTCTACCACCTAGTACGATGTCACAGTGTTAGTGACGGTAAGCATATGCTCGTCTTTTAATCTCGTAGAGTTTCGTAGCGACTCCCCCGTATTGCTACCACCGCCTTATCTATTCCTGCCGTCATAACGTCAACGCTTGCCGTTGGCGTGTTCCGGTTTCGAGGGCAAGGTCACCAGTAAACTCACTTTTGCTTGAGGCCTAACATCCCGGCTTCAGGTTGGCAACGCACCATTACCAACTTTAGTGTCTCTAGGCGGCGTGAATTTCTTACCGCCAGGACTACCGCCTGCTTGTTGCCTTCCAATATCATAAAAAATAATGTTTATAGCTCATTGCTAACCTGATTTTAGGATATTTTATTACTTTATGTTTACCTTGTTATATTATTTTTACCTTCTACTGTCCTATTCATTAAATACTTAAATATTTTAACTTAAATAGTATTACATATAATTTACGGCAGTAAAATGGTGGTATTGATCCGAGTATGCTCGTCTTTTAAGAGCTGACTGGCAATCTCATTTGTACTGGCCAATTGGACGTAGTTAAGCAGAAAGGACCCAACCCACGTAAACACCAAAATAAACAACCATACTAAAGAGGTCGTAAAGCTCATAATACTTTCGTTCAGTAAAAGATCGTACAGATAAACAAAGTTATGACATTTGTATAATAATTAGATACCAACCCATATGTATGGCCAGTACATATTACTGTAAATATATAAACTTCAAAGTCAATTATCTCAAAACTAGTTAGATGTGGATTGGATCCTTTCTGCTTAAGTACGTCCAATTATGAAATGAACTTATTAAAGATTAAAGCTTCAATCTCGCAGGTTTGGAGCCCGTTTCATTTTGAAATGACGGCCTGTATTCTCTTTACATAAATATCTTATACCTAGCTTTAATTTACAAAACTAAGTTTTGAAATATACTCAGAACATTTCTTGAATATGCGCTCCGAGTAATACTTAGTACTTAAAAAGCTAATTTTTAATTTTGGGCCAATATATAAAATTGCAGGTATGTAGAGCTCGCATGAGAGGAGTGGGCGTAGTTGAGGACTATTGCTAAAAAAGTTGAAAGAATCTTGATGTTAGGTAGGTACTTACACTGTTAATATTTAAACTAGTCTCTACTTTTATTGAAGTTTAATATTTGTGTTGCCTGACGTAGTGTCACTTGACCATTGTATGTACTTTGTGCGTTGTTAAAATCTATATAATATATAAAACAAAGTTGTGTTAGTACATTACATTAGTACAGTACATACACCATTTATAACTCAAAAATGGCTGAACCGATTTGACAGGAAAAGGACATAGAATTCTTTTTATTTAAACTTCGACGGCAAGAAAATTAGGAAAAATAACATTTCAAATTTTTCCCGACAAACTGAACGGGTGGGCGTAAGAAAGTTCACCAAGGTATATCATAAAGTACGGGATTGGGATATGGATTAATTTGCAAGATCACTTTTGTGTTTCTGTCGTCCATGAGCCAGTCACAATAGACAGTTTTTTTTATTATATCACAGCATAGAAACCAATAGATAAGAGTCAATCAATGTTCTGTCCAAAGAGTATATAAATACTACGTAATAAGAGGAGGGACTTCCATAGATATATATCAAACCCGAATTTTCTATGAAGTTTACTTGAAAAGGTATAACCCGTATAATTTGAAAGTAAGTCTAAAGGCATTTAGATATAAGGCAACTAGTGTCATTTGATTTGGGCGAATAAAAAACATAGCAAACTTATTTTTTTCATTTTTTTATATGAAAGTTGCGCCAAACTGGTTCTGTCTGTGCGCATCTATCTTCTTTCTTTCTTTAGTTTTTGGCCTTCGCGTTAGCATTTTGCCATTAGTCAAGTAGAAACCTGTGCGCATTTTGCAATTGAATTCATAGTGCAGCTGTTAAGCGATTGTCTTTGATATTAATTAAGTTTTTTTTAATGACTAATTTGTTGCTAACCTCGCGGTTTTTACAACTTCACCGAGCTTTGTTGGCCGAGCAGAGTGCTCAGCCCGAAATTAATTAGGTACGACACTTATAGACTTAGTAGAGCAGTTTAAAGTAGGTACTAAGTTTGGCGAAGATAATTTTGGATATTATCCTGAATATGAGGGAAAATAACGATTTAATTCGAGCTCTACATAACCACGTGTTTTTGACAATATGTTTAAAGCAAGCTTCTGAGGACATGTTATGAGCTTATTAGTCTGAAGCTGTAGATAATTCTACATCCAAAGAATGACTGCGGCAGAAATACCAGATGGTTGAACTCTACGAGGACGGCGGGCAGTAGCTCGCATCAAAAGTTCATATCTACCGTTTATTATAAAATAAGGTATGAGAAAGAAGCAACTAGAGGAAATATAGATTTTAGATTGATAGATCTGAAAAAAAGTTATTAGGTACGTGTATGTCTTCTCATTTCTCATTTTCTTCGTTTTGGTCCGGGCTTCTTTGCAGAAAAGACCATCTGCTTTCCTGTACCCGGCAGCTCGTAAAAGGCGAGCATAGGCTTACCGTCACTAACACCGTGAAATCAGACTAGGTGGTCGAGTTTCGCAGCGACTCACGGATTGGTACCACCGCCTTACCTATTCCTGCCGCCATAACATCAGTGCTTGCCGTTGACGTGTTACGGTTCGGAGTATAAGGTAGCCAGTTTACCTATTTACTTTTGGTTGGCAACGCACTAATACCACCTTTATAGGCTCTAGGCAGCGTGAATTTCTTACCATCAGGAAATCCGCTTGTTTGCTTTCCGATATAATAAAAAAAAATAATGTGTCATATGGACGTACTCACCTCCTTCTCTCGTGCCTCTAAAACCACGGCGAGGTTGCTATCCTTGATCATTTGGTGCGCAAAAGCCAAGTGTTTTCTTTCTTCTTCTTCACGTTCAGCACGTTTTTCTTTCACTTGCCGCTCCAGAAATGGCAAGTCCACCTGAAGCAAAATCACTTTTCTTATAGACTTTTTCATTCGAACACTACAACTCTACCTGACAACCCCATAACCAGCAATTCAAGTAATCCGACAAGTAATCACTCGATTATTTTAGTCAGACTCGATTGTAGAGTTCTGTGAAAATTAGCCCAGAACGGTATAATAGTCTCCTGACCTAATGCAATTATCATTACGTCAGTGATCACCGAGGTTGTGTTATAGTTTTTCAGTCTTTGTGTCTATAGACCACGTTGATCTATTCGACTATTATATGTTTGATATGCGATAACTTTGCCAACATTAAATTTGATGATTAATTTTTAGAAAGGTTTGTAATGATTTTGACGGTTTCCCTTATTAATTTGATGTCCAAAAACCCATTACCGAGTCCCGATGAAATTTATATGGAGGTTGGTACAAAAAAAAACAATGAAAAAAAACTTGTCAATACGCGACATAGTAATGACATCAGAGTCGTTTTTTGCAGTTTTACTGTGTTTTAATTAGCTTTTAGTGTATTTGTTCTATTAATTTTTAAATTGTAATGCTCACATCGAAGATTGGACGAGTCAAAGAGGTACTTACTCCTATTTTCCTGTTCCTTGCATTGAAAATCCTTTCTCGTCTCTCCAGTTCACATTGGCGTCTTCTCTCTCTGATTTGGGACTCTTTACGATCTCTATCGTTGGCTATTTGGAGTTTAAGCATTTTGATGGTAAAATCTGAATAAAAAAATTTTAAAAGTTACTTAAACAAATAAAAATAGCTAGCAGCCCTTCTACATACACAAATTGACAGTGAAATTGACTTAACGTTGTCATAGTAACAGTAGGTATGTTCCTTTTGTTTTTCCCATAGAAATAGGAATATATAGGTTTTCCCATAGATTTAGGGTACCTGACTCTCTCTCTCTCTCTGTTCCTCTAAGGCAATTTGTACCTGATAAGGACTTCTCTCTCCCACGCTTTGTTGATCTTGTACATACTAAATCTATGGGTTTTCCCTTCAAAATTTTTATTTTTTTGTTCAATTGGTTAAAACCATTGACCTCTAAGTATAAAACAGTTTTTTTAATACATGGATGTTGTAAATATATGTCACAATATCTGTCTTTTTTATTTGTGCTGTCTATCGTTTTGGTTTTACTCCGATATTATAACCTTTTATTTTGAAACAAAAGATAGTGAACAAGTACACAACTCTCCTGGCGGTTATGACTCAATCTTGCCCTGTAGAAACCATAGATGTTATAGGTGCATCACTGTCTAGTGGCCAGGATGCTAATCCTAATGTGCTAGTCTAACAGCTACCTTACCCTCGAGATATTAAGTCATTATGTCGGCAGGAATAGATAAAGCGCTGGATCTTTACCCGTCCAAGTTTCTGCACAACAATCTACAACCAGTGGTCCTATAGGTAATGCTCCATTTTATCTAAGCTCGCCTTTGAAGCGAGCTGCTTGAAGTGCCTAACGGCAGAAGGTCTATTCTATAAAAAAGGACTCTCAGAATAATACTAGGGAATCTATCCTTTTTTTCTATTAATCAAAGATTTTGGGAACTCATTTTGTTATATTGAAACTGGTTTAGTGGGAGTTGTCCCCGTGTTGGTCCGGGCTCCTTTGTAGAATAGACCATCTGCCTTTCTTGCCAGGCAGCTCGTAAAAGCCGAGCATAGGCTCACCGTCACTAACACCGTGACATCTGACTAGGTGGTAGAGTTTAGCAGCGACTCGCCCGGATTGGTGCTACCGCCTTACCTATTCCTGCCGCCATAACGTCATGACGTGTTCCGGTTCCGAGGGTAAGGTAGCCGGTAACTTTACTTTTGCTCGAGGCCTAACATCCCGGTCTCAGGTTGGCAACGCACCATTACCACCTTTGGTGTCTCTAGGTGGCGTGAATTTCTTAACATCAGGAAATCCATCTGCTTGTTTGACTTCCAAAATCATAAAAAAAGCGAAAGTAGGAACAGCTAAGTACTTAGGCTATGGTACTGATCTAGGTGTAGTCGTGTCTGAACTCCACTAGCTATTATAGTACATAGTTGGACATTACATTACTAATTGGGTATTATCCGATGGTGTTAAAAGTCTCTAGAAATGGCGTGTTGGTATATAAAGAAATATCAATGTGGAGAAACTTAGACAGTTTGTGACAGGTCCGTAAAAATCGTGACACTTGGGGCTCGATACTCTCTGCTTACCTGGTAAGGTATTTAGCGTTAAGATATGTATGTAAGTCTAATAGAAAAATAGCATTCAATATAACGAAGTAAGTATAGTATGTATTTAAAAAAGGAAAGTTTTTTTTATACTTTATAGATTCTAGAGGTATAAGGTATCTATTAAAGCTTATTAAAAGTGACCCTTAAGTCATGTTCAGTACTTATAACAAAACAAAATGCTCCGCGGCCCTCTGCCCGTCTGTTTGCAATAAACTCAAAAAATTCTTAGTATCTTCACGCCCATATACCCGAAGAGGTAGGCAGAGGCACAATCAGGGCACCCACGACTAGCCGAAGACAATATGATAGGTGGCAAGCCTATCGCCAAACGGGCACATATCCAATCCCGAGCAACGTTTTTTTTATTAGAAATTTGGAAAAAACCTTATTTTCCTTTTTGTTGCCTGACCCGGGATTCAAACCCGTGACCTCATGCAGTCAAGTCCAACAACTGAACCGCTAGACCACAGACACACAAAAAAATCTTAACCTGAATAAGTGAAGTATTTATGGAACTTTAAACTATATTTTAGTAAAATTAAACTCTATCACCTAAACGAAGCGAAGCCAGCAAGTTAGTTTTTTTTAAATCTAAAAATGAAACATACATTATTGTTGATTATATACGGTCTACTTTTGAGTTAAATGTCATCGTTCAAACACACGTCTCTTCTGATGGTTGAAGATAACCGTGGTCTATAAACGCCGTATTTGTTACAGGTGCGTTGCTGTCCTAAAGCATGGATGGATA
This sequence comes from Calephelis virginiensis, assembly GCA_002245475.1. Lineage (NCBI taxonomy): Eukaryota > Metazoa > Arthropoda > Insecta > Lepidoptera > Riodinidae > Calephelis > Calephelis virginiensis. The sequence goes on from NJDC01000923.1 coordinate 88,964, forward strand.
GCCTATTGGGCAAGTATTCCGGCTACCCTACCGTCTAGATTGAAACGTGACAAAGTCATTACGGCGGCTGGAATAGGTCAGGCCGTGAATCTCTACCTGGGCAAGTTTCTGCACAGCACTCTATCACCAGTGTACTCAAATATTGTTTTTTCAATTTTTGAGCTACGTTATCATTAATAAATTTGTATATTTTCATAGCGACAATTCCTACACCTTAAAAATCACATAAAACGTTTTAATAAGTAAAATCATTTCATAGATATGGCAACATCAACGCAGAGTGCTAAATTATGATAACTCGTGGCCTTTATACACAAAGCGGGGTTGCGCGAAGTAAACAAGGTGCTTTGTGAGTATCGTGAGTTGTCGCTACTGAGCGGTCGCCTCAGTCCTCAGTCCTCATTCCTCCGATGAGGTAACATCGTATCGACGTATATTCTGTGCGAGCGTTGCCGCGTATTTTCTGCAAATCGGTGTGTGTTTACTGTATAATATAGTGTTTTGTTTTTGTGATAACAATTTACATAGTGTAATGTGAACGGAATATGACTAGTGTTTTAAAAAAATCTAGAGGGACAAAAGGAAAATCCGAATCCATGCAAGAAGATCTGCCAGTTAGATGGACTGTGTCCAGAGGACACAAAACGGAAGATGTAGCCAAGCTGATAAAATACATCGATGACAACATTATTGGCAAGGGGAACTCGTTTTGTGGACCCTTCGGTCGCAGAAAAGGTACATCTTTTATTTAATCCAAATATTCGTTTTGAAACAAATAAATTATTTATTGATTTAAGAATGATTAACAAATAAAATACAAAAGTGCTTTATTTGAAATGCCACCCTAAATATTGGCAATATCGATTACTTAATTGGTAACATTATTTTGTTACAGATTTTCTTAATTTTAAAATAACTTAATCAGCTTTTATCCATCTCATTATGAAGCTATAAAATTATATACGTTTCATGATAAAATTAATAACCTAAAGTATTTTAATAAAATCCTAATCATATTTTTTTTCATGAGAATAATTAGACGCCAAAAACATTTTCATCAGAGTTATGTTCCATTTAATCCATACATGGTTCATACCTACATTGACTAAAGGTTATTTTTCGTTGTATCGATTTTATATATTTTTTTAATATGTATGTAAACATAAATGTTAAAGTATTTACTATGCACACTACAATTATAATATTACTACAATATTAATGAATATTTATGATTCGTGCATGCTAATTTCTCACATTAGTTAGAAACGACTCTACCACGTGGTACGAATTTAGTAATTCTTTGTAATTTTCAAAGGGTAATTGAAAAAAAAATTAGGACAAGACCTTAGACCTTAGATGTTAATGGTGCGTTACTATCCTTTGGCCTTTTTTCTGGGATAAGACTTGCCAACAAGCGACAAGTACACGACTTTTTAATGGTAAGACACAACTGTCAACTGTGTCCTATAGACTTCGAAGATGTGATAGTTGCGTTTGTACTGTGGCCAGTATATTAGGCTTAGTACACAAGTCTACCGGATACCCTACTCATCACGTCCACATCCCGGAAGAGGTAGGCAGAGGCACAACCAAGGCACCCACGACTAGCTGAAGACACAATGTGATAGGTTGCAAGCCTATCGCCCGGGCACATATCCAATACCGAGCATAATTTTTTTTATTAGGAAATTAGAAAAAACAAATTTTCTTTTTGTTACCCGACCCGGAAATCGAACCCGAGACCTCATGCAGTCAAGTCCAACACCTGGATCGCTAGACCGAGGAGGTGATATGTAGTATTTTAAGTAGTCTCTTGACAGAACTTGACAATGTCATTATAGCTTGACATTGACATAAGGCGGCAGGAAAAGGTAAGGCAATGGATCCCTACTCGTGGAAGTTGCTGCACAGCACTTTATCATCAGTGGTTTCTAATAACTCATTTGGCTTATGCTCGCCTCTTATCATCTGCCAGCAGGGAGGCCTTTTTCTACACAGAGGATCCAGATCAAAAGGGGGTTGCTCGTAGAAGGCCAGTTTAGGTATACCTTTCATTAATACTGTGACATACACTAAGTAAGTAAGTAAGTTTTCCCCGTGTTGGTCCGGGCTCCGTTGTAGAATAGACCATCTATCTTCCTTGCCAGGTAGCTCGTAAAAGGCGAGCATAGGCTTACCATCACTAACACCATGACATCCGAATAGGTGGTAGAGTTTGGCAGCGACTCGCCAGGATTTGTACCAGCGCCTTACCTATTCCTGCCGCCATAACGTCATGACGTGTTCCGGTTCGGAGGGTAAGGTAGCCGGTAAACATACTTTTGCTCGAGGCCTAACATCCCGACCTCAGGTTGGCATCGCACCATTACCATCTTTGGTGTCTCTAGGCGGCGTGAATTTCTTACCATCAGGAAATCCGTCTGCTTGTTTGCCTTCCTATAATATAAAAAAAAGAGTAGGGTCCAAACACGTACCCAGAATTTTTTTGTTGTGATCCTTAAGTGAATGATTAAAGTACCTACAGAATAGTACCGGTAGTAGTTTGCAGTGCAGCATTGCCCGGGTAGAGATCCACTGCTTTACTTATTCCTGCCGCTTTAATGACAGATACATTCCAGTCTAGAGGGTAGGGACGCTGATGTACTTACAGAATAGACCTGACCCCCTGGCCACAGGATAGAGATAATACTTTTGGAGGTGGGTGGGTATCTGGACCCCATGGATCACCTCCCTGGGTACGTCCTTGGTAGGAATAGTTACTGCACAGCTCTCTACGACCAGTGATCGTTTTGGTACTGTATCTTCACGCCCATATCCCCGAAGAGGTAGGCGGAGGCACAATCAGCGCACCCACGACTAGCCGAAGATACTAAGTCCCACAATGTGATAGGTGGCAAGCCTATCGCCAACCGGGCCCATATCCTATCCCGAGCAACTTTTTTTTTATTAGAAAATTTAGAAAAACCCAAGTTTCATTTTGTTGCCCGACCCGGGATTCGAACCCGGGACCTCATGCAGTCAAGTCCAACAACTGAACCGCTAGACCACAGAAGCGATACTGTTTTGGTACTGACCTACTTAATTTATTTGATTTGTACTGTCTTAAAAACTTGTAACATTTTTATAACGACTCTGCATAATATTGAGTCAATGTTTGTTATTTCAAATCTCAGATTACAAGATTATGTAATTTCAGTTTATAAGGTTGTTTGTTTAAAACATAAATCAACTAATTTAAAAGTTATTTTATTGCAAAACAAAATTATGTAGTGCGTAGGTAATTATTTTAAAGTTACTTAGTTGTCGCCTCTGTGGTCTAGCGGTCCGGGTGTTGGACTTGACTGCAAGAGGTCCCGGGTTCGAATCCGGCCAACAAAAAGAGAATTGGATTTTCCAATTTTCTAATAAAAAAAAATGTTGGTCGGGATTGGAAATGTGCCCGGTTGGCGATAGGCTTGCCACCTATCACATTGTGGGACTTAGTGTCTTCGGCTAGTCGTGGGTGCCTTGGTTGTACCTCTGCCTACCTTTTCGGGGATATGGGCGTGAAGATACTTAGTTGATTGTGGCAGAGGCACCAAAAGAGATAATAGCAGATTAACATTAGGCAGCAGATTACGTTTTCATGAATCTCCTAATCTAGCATGTTGGTATGACAAGAATAATTTATATGGAGGAAGGTTGGCAGGTGTTGGAATCGAGACACTTAACACTCAATACACTCTGATTATATTTATTTATTTAAAATTCATGCACTATATTGTACAAAGATGGACTTAATGCTACATGGCATTCTCTACCTGTCAACCTAACTTTATTAGAAAGAATAATTAAATGGGGTGCAAAGAGAAAAAAAAAACAATAACTTTACGTTTGCAAACACATTTCAACATAATTTTAGGTAGCATAATCAAATACATAAACAATACATATATACCAAGAAAAATACTTATCATAGTATAACAAAATGTTACACGAAAAATACGTATTCTATAAATATAGGCATTCTACATACATAAATACAAATATTACAGTATTTACTTAAATATACATATATACACACATACACATATATATATACAAATACACATACATACGACACAAATATACATCTATATAAATACATACAAAAAATTAAACAATAAATAATATCTGACAACACTACTGTGATAAATAATTGAAAAGGGAAAGTTTGAGGGAAAACTTAGTTAAGCTATTTCTGATATCCAGAGGAAGAATGTTCCAAAAACGAACAGCTTGGAATGTAAAAGATTTTAATGCAAGGGAGTTGGTGTGAAGATATGTATGTGGGTACACCTGAATCCCGACTGTGCATAACGCATTTATGCAAAACTATTTTTTATGAAATGAAATAGCGAACAAGCCTACTGGTGTCTTGCTAGTAAGAGATAACCGTGGCTTATAGACACCATAGATATAGTAGGTGCGTTGCTGTCTTGACTCTTGAGGCCGAGATGTTACGCCAATTGTGCAAGTCTACCGACTACCCTAACCTCCTGACCGGAACATGATACTGTCATTCGGTGTACACTTACTATCTTATTAATAACATAGATTAAAGTATTCCAAGGTTTAACCTGGTATTGTATTCTTTTTTACACTGTGATACAGACTTTAATTAATCTCTAATTTTACTCCGGGCCGGAATATGATACTGTGATGACGGCGGCAGCAATAGTAAGGAGTTGGATCCCTACCCGGGCAAGTTGCTCCACAGGACTTTTGCCACCAGTCGACGGGTCCTACGTAAACTGGTACAAGCAGCAAAATGTCACTAACGTTTTTATGGCATCATTCGTACTTAAACAACCAAAAAAAATAATTAAAATTATTAACGCAGTTTTTTTTCTAAAGGATTCAAGTATACCATTTCAAAATTTCAACTATGTACGTTGTATAATGTTAAAGTTACACGCATTAAAACATACAAATCGCTCTCCTGTAAAATTGTGCAACTGCATTTGTACCAGTTTACGTAGGACCCGTCGCAGTGGTCTTGTTGCTAATAACCTAAGTTTTAATCGCCTCTGTGGTGTAGTGGTCCCGGGTTCGAACCCCGAGTCAGGTAACAAAAATAAAGGAAATGTGTATTATTAATTTTCTTATTCATATAACGTTGCCTGGGATTGGATATGTGCTCTGTTGGCGATAGGTTTGCCACCTATCACATTGTGTGACTAAATGTCTTCGGCGTGAAGATACTTAAAGATTACAATAAAAACCACACAAAATATGAACTCAAGATTAGGTCCGAAAGAATGATGTTATAAATATATGTGTGCCTATATCATGATGACGGGAATGTAAGAATTTAAGTGGATTGTGTTTGAAATTGTTTTGAATATGTTTGTGTGCGTGCTTCAATGTGTAACTATGTAAAATCTTAAGCACGACAATGAAGAGTACTGATAATATAGCGGCAGGTCTATCTAAGGCAGAACCTTATTACCTTGGCAGAGATATGGCGGGGGAACTCGTCCACCTTGGTAGAGGTTAACATGTCAGTGAAATAATGTTTGCTAGTTTGGTATGGGCTCTTTGTCAGAAGTGACAGGTCGAAAGGGATATATTACTTAGCTGATTTTTTTTTATAATATAACAAGTAGACAGATCTTAATGATGAAAAATAGAAGTCGTCTATGTACCAAGTGTGTGAGACCAAGGGAACGTATTTTCCTTGGTCATCGCATATACATCAACTAGCGGCCCGCCCCGGCTTCGCACGGTTATGAAATATACATGTAAAACTTCCTCTTCAATCTCTTTATCTATGAAAAAAAACCTCATCAAAATCCGTTGCGTCGTTTTAAACATTTAATCATACAAAGGGACATAGGGACAGAGGAAGCGACTTTGTTTTATACTATGTAGCAGCTCTATAATCTATATACCTATAGTATTTGTAAAGCAGCAGTTAAATTACACTACACCGATTACACTACAATACACTGATTCGTTTATTCTTTTTTTTGTTGTATTTATTTTTGCCAGACGAAGACTCCTAAAATAAACATTTGCTCATGGGTGATGAATTGGATTTATCTTTAGCTGTAAGTACTCTCACATACCTACGGTGTAATACACCACAAGCTTCCACTCGCGGCTTCGCTCACGTGCTAAAGTATATTTTCTTATGAATTGTAGTTTATATGTTATTTTGATGTATAGACTAAATTCCTGTAAAATTCCATCGAAATCCGTGCAGTAACTTAAAAGAGTTGCAAACATATATCTACTCTCACAAATTTTCGAATTTATATAGAATATATTATTTAGTAGGATATTATATAGGTATATGTTCCTGAATATATACAGCTTAGTTATATGTATTAAGTAACATTAAAATAATATATATACAAGTAGATATATTATCATAAAATCGGACAACAAACAAACAAACCGCTTTCCTGATGAAAGACAACCGTGGCATGTGTCTCTCTTAGGGCTGTTTTTTATGATATGGTAAGAAATTTACGCCGCCTATTGACACCAAAGATGGTAATGGTGCGTTGCCTAAGGCCGGGATGTTAGGCCTAGAGTAAAAGTAGGTTTACCAGCTACATTATCCTCTGAACCGGAACACGTCGGCGGCAAGCACTGATGTTATGGCGGTGGTATCAATCCGATCGAGTCGCTGCAAAACTCTACCTAGTAAGATGTCACGGTGTTCGTGACGGTAAGCCTATGCTCGCCTTTTCTGTATAGCTGTCTGGCAGAAAGACAGAAGGCCTATTCTGCAAACGAGCCCGGACCAACACGGAGAAATTGACTCAATGTTCTCCCTTTAGCATGAATCGCGATAACGGCGAACTCTGACGTTTTAGCGACAGTAGGTAGTAAGTAAAGCAATGGTACTCATCCGGATGAGCTGCTGTACGACACTCCATGGCCTAGATACTTATTCTCAAAGATATTCACGAGCGGAACTATCAGTACGTATGTTATCCTGTCAAACATGTCTCAACTTTTTCCTCGTATAATTTCGAGAAAAAGCAAGTGAAAGGCGTTCACCCCGCTTAAAAAACAGGTTCTGAGCGTTGAAAGCTGTCTGGAACGAAAGGGGCAAAAAACCTGGACCTTGGGTTGAAAAAACTTTAGAGAGAAATTTAATATGCGAGGTTTAACCAATTATTTATTAAGTGAATGTCTTTTGGTCGAGAGGTTAGCGTATACAGCAAAACATTGACGATGGCCGTATTCGAATCCCGACAGGGAAATGTGGGCGAGGAACATCAACGTCTGTTTATCAGAATCAGAATTTAGAGAGTACATTTCGGTATTTTAAATATACAAATTGCTAGCTTACACACAGGACATTGCACGTGTCCAAATAATTAAAAATATTTGTAAGGTTGTAAATTTTAGCCTATGTGTTGTTTTATGTATATAGTATCTTCACGCCCATATACCCGAAGAGGTAGGCAGAGGCACAATTAGGGCAGTGGGCACCCACGACTAGCCGAAGACACTAAGTCCCACAAAGTGATAGGTGGCAAGCCTATCGCCAACCGGGCTCTTATCCAATCCCGAGCAACTTTATTCTTATTAGAAATTTGAAAATACACAATTTTCTATTTTTTTTTGTGGTGGACCCAGGAATCGTACCCGGGACCAAAAGAAGTCAAGGCCGACCCCGGACCGCTAGGCCACAGAGGCTTGATGTATATAGTAACATCCTGAACTATGTTTCTGTGAAGTACTATTTAAATCCGTTCCATAGTGTTTGCTTGAAAATGGTACAAATATCCATCCATCCTCACAAACTTTTGCATTTATAATCTTAGTAGGACTACCGCATACATTTTGATTAACACCAATTGTCATCATTTGTCTTTGACTGGCTTTTTCAGCTACCTGAATGAATAATATCTGAATGAATTAATGCATAAGTTAAATTTTGTAACTCCTTATCAATTAGGTAATCAGGTAGATAATCTATGCAGTATCTAACAGTCTTAAAATTTATGAAAATTGGTCCAGTTCATAAAAAAGTCATTAAAATGAAAGTATGTTTTTAATAAACAATATTTGTTTTGACTATTGTAAATATTTTCATTTAAAATGAGACTACGAACGTATTCAATAAGTTAAATTTAAATAATGGGGTTAAAACTGTTGTACCTTTGTAACTCCTTGCACGTGCTATAAACATATTCATGTTATTGAGTAAATATTTGTTTGTTATGGATATACCCAGAAAGTATAGATCCAATTTTTAGTTTTTTGCCACATAAAAGTTATTATATTCAGAATCGAAACTTATTTTGAAATCGATTTAGTAGTAGAGAAATTACAAGCAACAGGCTTACTCGAATAGTCTTTAGTACCTATACCTAGGCAGGTATGTCATCATACTACCGTCATGGGAGTTTGATAATCTCTACATAGTATAAAACAAAGTCGCTTCCTTTGTCCCTATGTCCCTTTGTATGCTTAAATCTTTAAAACTACGCAACGGATTTTGATGTGGTTTTTTAATATATAAAGTGATTTAAGAAAAAGGTTTATATATGTATTTCATAACCTGGGCGAGCCGCTAGTTAGTTTGTAAACAGCTTAATATTTTTTGTTTGAACGCGCTCATTCACGTAACAGTCTTATTTTTGTAAATTTTAAACACGGTAGAAACGAAAGAAAAACCACGGTGATACTATTTTTTATGTTATAAAGCAGCGAAAATACAGTCCCTTCTGGTGATAAGCTGGTCAGCCTAGATTTGTACCTACGTCTCACGGCCGGGATTTTAAACCAAGTGCACACTGTACAAATCAACCTTCTATCAAGGGACACGACAATGGCGATCACTGAAGATAAGGCGTATGTTATAATTAACTCATTAAACAATATAACAGTTTATTATACGACATTAAATTTGTCTTGAAGAGTATTTAAAGGTCTTGTTTTAATGTTAATAATCAATAATAATAATAATAAGCGCAACTCGTTTGTTGTAATAACTGCGGCGGCATTGAGACTCGCATTTGTTATTCAACGGACAAACACCGTGCCAACATTTACATGCCTATTAGCGATCTGTGCTCAGGAATCTATTTGTTTTAATTATTTGTTTTATTGTAGTTAGAGAACGTGTAGGAAATTTACCAGATATATTTTATTTCAATATTTTATTTTCATTTCGGTTAGCAAACAGTATATACGGCGTTTCTATCACTATAACGTGGACTAATATCCCCTTCATAAGACAGCGATACACCAGTAGTGTCTATGGTTTTTTTTTATGATACTGAAAGGCCAAAAAGCAGACGGATTTCTTTATGGTAAGAAATTCACGCCGCCTATAGACCCCAAAGGTGGTAATGGTGCGCTGTCGACCTGAGGCCGGGATGTTGCGCCTCGGTCTAAACGCGAAAAGCTATCTCTTCTCATATGGATAGAATGTCGCCTTCTGGTTTGCTATAATCCTATTAATATTACAAATGCGAAAGTTTGTATGTTTGTTTGTTACTACTTCACGCAAAAACTACTGAATCGATTTTCATGAACACACATATAAGGTAACTTGAATTAACAAATAGGATCGTTTTTATCCTGAAAAAAATATTTCTGTACATTAACCACACGGGCAACGCCGCGATCAACAGTTAGTATAAAATGTTAGAGTATATTTACAATTAAGGCCCCATACTTAGTTAGCCAGAAGAGCCAATCAGCGCACTCCATGATTACTATGAAATATTGCGCTCTAAAGTAAATGTCTTAAGCGCCAAATCACTATTTTTGACACTATAAAAGTAATTAAAAAAAAATATAAAAACTGAAACAGTTATCTTGAAGGTATAATACTTATCTATGTTTATGTTAAATCTGGTGTCGATATTTTCATAATTGATGTAGACAGTTGGGTTTTGCTTTCAAAAAAGGGTTAAATTTTTGATTTTTTTCTATCAAGCGAAGTGAAATGAATCGTGTTTTGGAAACACTAGTCTTATAAAGCATATTAATGTTAATCTTGTGTATTTTTGTCGCCAAAATCCATAATTGCTTTGTATGAAAAAAACAGTATATTGCTAACGTATTTTAGAATACATGGCCCCTTAATACAGAAACCAACCAGAACAATGATTGTGGAAGAAGCTAGGCGACTTGACTTGTATGTATATACACAAATGGTATATTATTATGCCTCCAACCATGCTGCCTATAAATACAACTAAGAAACAGAATACAAATAAGAATAAAATTTAAATTTAGTATCCATATAATATTTATGTATTTTCACTTGTCGCAGAGTGCTGTCCTGCAACTCGTCAGGGTAGGGATCCAACTTATTCAGACAGTCAGCCTCACATTTCCCTGCAACCATAATGAAAATAATATCCCTCGACAAGTTACACCAATTTAATCTAACCCCTAAAGTAAGCAAATCATATGCTTGTGTTATGGATACTAATGCGTATTTAAATAGATACTATTATAAATTTAATAAACGTTCAGATCCAGAAATGCAGACATATATTTGTTCGTCACACAAATGTCTGCCCCTATCGCGTATCGAACTTGAGCCTCGGGGTTGGTTGGTGGAGTTATCAGTTAGGCGTGCACGCTAATCCTTTGACCAAGGAGGCGTTCAGTGCCGTATTCCGGTCAGGAGGGTAATAAGCCTAACGCCCCAGCCTTAGGACAGAATATCTTGTACATATATATGGCATCTATGGTATCTATAAGTAACGGCCATTTCTTACCATCAGGTGAGCTGAGTGCTTATTCGCTATCTTATCCTTAAAAAAATTTTGAATTTTGTCTTATACAAACCGTTTCTATGGCTTGAGACTTCTTTGTTTTTGATTAATAACTAGTAAGGGATTAATACGTGATGTCAAAACTTGGGACCCCTTTTTACGAAAATTGCGCGGACGCAGGAGCATAAAATTTGGTACACTTATAGTTTATGTGTATGAGAAGTGCGGAACGCTAATATATTTCAATAATAATGCTTATAAAGTACGTTAAATCAATAAATAAAACATTACCCGCACTACCATGCATTTGACACACACAAACAACATATTAATGTTGACAATAAAAGATCACAGATGGCTCACTAACTATTCAGGAAACAAAGTATTTGGTCTTAAGAAATGAAGATGGCGTTCTTATCAACAAGATACCAAAATTTGGATATTAAAATATGAAATGGTCGAGTTTTGACCAATGGGCGACCACTAGTATACCTATATAAAAATGAATCCCCATTTCGCGTAGTTACCGCGATCGTCACGCCTGAACGGATGGACAAATTTTGCTAAATATTTTTTGTTCTGTTAGTTATTACCGAAAAGAAAATAATACGGGGAAAATGGGAAGAACCATACTTTATTTTCCTTAACCCAAACTGTTTGGAATGTCAAGCGAAGTTCACGGGGTCAGCTACTTAATTATATATTCCTCCTAAACTGAACGTCTTAAAATATATACTTTTGCCCCGTGTTGGTCCGGGCTCCTTTGTAGAATAGACCATCTGCCTTCCTTGCCAGGCAGCTCGTAAAAGGCGAGCATAGGCTCACCGTCACTAACACCGTGCCATCTGACTAGGTGGTAGAGTTTAGCAGCGACTCGCCCGGATTGGTACCACCGCCTTACATATTCCTGCTGCCATAACGTCATGACGTGTTTCGGTTCGGATGGTAAGGTAGCCGGTAAACTTACTTTTGCTCGAGGCCTAGCATCCCGGCCTCAGGTTGACAACGCACCATTACCACCTTTGGTGTCTCTAGGCGACGTGAATTTCTTAACATCAGGAAATCCATCTGCTTGTTTGCCTTCCAATATCATAAAAAAAAACTTAATTTGTTTTCGTAAAATCCATTACCTACTATATGTACGAAAATTATGTATCACATAGGTACCTAATGCATGACCAAGATTAGGTGTATATAGTTTAGGCAGACTTCCACGGATTATAATAATTGCCTTGCGTATTGATATTTTGCAGCCATACGTTAGTGTTCTTTACTGTGGTGTTCTTGTTTGTAAGGTACGAGAGCAAAAAAACTCAGGTAAGAGGCTAAGATGCTAAGCCTCTTTACTAAGTTTGGTGCTTAAAGGCGATGTTTTTTCTTACCTCTCAGGAAATACATTCACTTGTCATACTTACCATCTTATTATACGTCTCGGATAAATACTACATTTCATTAAAAAATAACCTAATACGGCTAATTACATTATATAGTTCCTTTTTGCAATCGGTTGAAAATATAATAGTTGCTACATCGATCGGGTACCATTCACTAGGAGATGCCCTACTCCCAATATGGCGACGTTATCTGTGCGAGTGTTGCCACATGCCCGGTACATTCAGAAGAGTCACTGGTAAAAACCTCAATAAACGACCTCATTGGCTACTTGCCCGAGAAAATGTAGGTTTGGTAAAACTCTCTGGAGTATATTTTTTAAGCAACTACTCCTATAACGATAGGCGTCATCAGATTTAATTCCTGACTAAATAAGGTTTCGGTTTAACATTCATCTATATTTCTGAGTATGTTTCAAGAATTTTCATTCTGGTATATGTTATGTAATGTATTTATTATTTGCGGATGTTAGTCAAATATGTAATTTTGATTATTTTGTAGTGGCGTTCTTTTAAAACTATCTCCTATAATTTTCTTTGAAATTGAATGAATGATGAATGATGTCGAAGGCAGAGGTTGTTCAAAACTAACGACTTGTGATATTATAATTCCCCGTGGTGCGCCGAGTCCACTTAGTGGAATAGACCATCTGCCACTTTGCAAAACAGCTCTTACGAGGCGAGCAGAGGTTAAATATAGGTCATTACTCATTACACAAAGTGCTGTGCAGCAATTTGCCCGGGTAGGGAACCATCGCCTTACCTATACCTATACACAGCGCACCTGGAGATTGTCATCATTTTTGAATTTGGAATGGAAGAGGTCGTATTTAAAGTGTCTAATTCAATGACTAGCGTTATTATTTGTGGTGACTTCAACATAAACATATTAGAATCAATCAGTCACTTAGGTTTTTAAATCTTTTTAGATCACACAATTTGCACAGCATTTTCTTTGAGCCCACTAGGATAACAGCCACAAGTGCCACTTGTGTTGACAATATATTTACAAATATGACACCTATTAATAAGTCAATTGTTGAAGAGATAAATTCAGATCACTGTGGATTATTATTTGAATTGCCAAAAAGTATACAAAAAACTCAAAGAAATGATATTATTTTTGTTCATCTTAATGCAAATCGTTTAAAAAGATTTAAGACAGTGTTAATAGAAGAATTAACAAAGTTGCCGTATTATATTTGATATATAATTTCCATCGTCGGCGCTTGGTAAAACTTCCAAATATTCATATTTTTAAAGAAGGAAACACTTGTAATGTTTTACTTATCACTTATAATTTATTATTTTGTAATTAGTAATAAGCGAAACCGATAGGCTACTAATTACAAAGTAATAAATTATAAGTGATAAGTAAAACAGTACAAGTGTTTCTTTCTTTAAAAATATGAATATTGCCGTATTATGATGATCCAAATCTTTTATATGAACCATTATCTTACGCCAATTTTTTTTGAGAAAAATATGTATAGCTTCAATTCAATCCGACCTTTTAAAACACGTTCTTATATTATTACCACCGAAGTTAATAAAAGCGTTTTAAAATTAAGCCGTTTCCATACTAGTACAGGTAGTACATGATATTGGTATGTCCTCGGCAAGTATCTAAACCTGTCACAAATGTCTACTGTGATTCATTACAATATACTACTTTAGCAACTAGTTGGCTACTGTGAGCCCAACGGACTAGTAATGGCAACTTGACCAAACAGGTTGTTTTATATTACGTAAGTATTACGCTATGTAATTATGCATTGGCAGACATTAAGGCGGCTGGACAAATAGGTATGACATCATACACTTGTTTTTATTGATATTAATGATAGTATTTATAGTGGGTACTAGGTACCACCTACATGTATATGATTAAAGTAATCGTAAAAATGATTTTCTATATTTTTCTTCTACCTGTACGTAATAAGTCAGTAGACATTAAAAAGAAAATTGCGTATGTATTATTTTCTATGTAAGTAGGTATAAAGTTTTGTTTATAACAAACGTCACATGTGATTTTTAGTCTCGTTGGAACACTACCAAGTATTGGATGGAGTAGATATAAGTCCCAGCATAGTAGATATAGGACTTAGCAACCAAGATTTTGACGAATACAATTTTCTGACTTCCTAGTTAGGCTAAGCAGTGGACTTAAGTAAATAATGTATGTTTATTAGTGGTAGTTTATCTTACATCTATAATTATGATTGTAGCGATAGGATATCGTTAAGGACATAATGTAATAGGAAGGTAATCAAATTCTTCAACGAATAAAATAAAACCTAGCTGAAATGAAAACTGTCAGAGACAAAAGAGCATTTTCACGCCCATATCCCCGAAAGGGTAGGCAGAGGCACAACTAGGGTACCCACGACTAGCCGAAGATACTAAGTCCCACAATGTGATAGGTGGCAAACCTATCGCCAAACGGGCATATATCCAATCCCAAGCAACATTTTTTTTATTAGAAAATTGGAAAAACCAAATTTTCTTTTTGTTGCCCGACACGAGATTCGAACCCGGGACCTCATGTAGTCAAGTCCAACACCTGAACCGCTAGACCACAGAGGCGACAGAGACAAAGGTCGGTCCAAAGTGTATATAATTACTACGTAATAAGAGTCTTCCTTAGATACATACCAAACCCGAATTTTGTATGAAGTTTAGCTTAAATGACACATGACACTTGACAGACAGGTATAGTATAACCCTTTTAATTTGAAAGTAAGTCTAAAGGCATTCAGATTTAAGGCAACTAGTGTCATATGATTTAGGTGAATAAAAACATAGCAAACTTAATTCTTTTATTTTTTTATATGAATGTTGCGCCAAACTGGGTCGCTCTTTCGAGTCCTGTCTACTGCGATATTTTTTTTTCTTAGTTAGTAGTTAATTTGCCCCTTTCTGGTACCGACTACGACGACTTTTAGGCCAATCTGCTGTCTTGGGTGTTAATTAAGTCTTTATTTCAGTCATTAGTCACTATTTACAAAGTCATGTCAAGGTCTTGAGTAAGGCGGTGGCTTCGTTACTCAAGCTCGTCTATGAGATTTAGCGGTAGCGAGGAAATTCACGATACACTAATTTCTTCATGATTAGTTCATTTGTACACTTTCACTGAATAAAATTAAACTAATTCCCACCTAAATTAACTGATTTCCCTCAACATAAACACAAAATTAAAAAATATGAAAAAACTACGACCGTCTTCATTCACGATGGCTTCAAAAAACCTTTTTTTTCACAACCTTTTATGGATGAAATTAATGTCAATCAATCAGACCGATTTCTTGACGATGTAAATATTCATCTTCTTGAGATTTAGTTTAGTTTGCCAGTTTACTTACTCTCCCAACCGCAACACGACAGTGGCGAGCACAGATATAATATCGGCAGAAGTAAATTATTTGGTTACAATTTGTTTCGATTCGTCGATTACAATGCCGTACATTTTGTTATTGGTACTTATACTGTGACAAAACTCTTCCACCCAGTATACAAGCAGTAGAGTTTCCATTAATGTTTTGCGTAATTTCCTTAATGAGAAGTAATCAGCTCCACGCCTTTGTTGCTCCAACCATTTGAAAAGGTATAATTTAACTGTTACTGTGATGTATGATTAGATTCGTTTCACACTGATTGATTAATGGGTATGTGTTTGTCGGGATGTGACGACCCCATCGTCCGGTATTGGAGTAATCTAGTGATTTCCTATAATGGATTTTTCGATTAGTACAATTATTCAAATTAGGTGCCCGATTGGTAATTTAATTTATACCTGCAGTCCTAGTAACTGTAAACAGAAATTGTATTATAGATAAAACAGTATCTTCATGCACGTATCCCTTAAGCGGTAGACAGATATTATCAGGGCACCCACGATTAGCCTAAGATATTTAGTCCCACAATGTGATGCCGGCAAACCTGTAGTCAACATGGCACTACTCCAACCTCGGGCAAATTTGCTTTTAGTAAAAAATAAAAAACACGTATTATAAGTTACTCGACCCGGGAATAGAACAATGTAGTCCTCACCCACATTGGACCGCTAGACCACAGAGGCGATAATAAACAGACATTATTAAAATTTGAATCGGGCAACCAGGCAATATTATAAACGAGATTACACCTCTGTATGAAGTAAAGTCCATGACCGGTATTTGTACTTTTGAGTTAGGTGTTGTTGTTTATCATTTTGCTTTCAAAACCTACTTAATATAATCAATTAGGTACTTGTTTAATTATAGCTCGTATTTGTTATGTTAATTTGGACATTAAACATTTAATTATTTTCTGTTTTTGTACAAAATAATGCGCTATGTGAGTATTTTTTATGATATTGGAAGGGAAACAAGCAGATGGATTTTCTGATGGTAAGAAATGCACGCCGCCCAGAGACACCAAAGATGGCAATAGTGCGTTGCCAACCTAAGGCCGGGATGTTAGGCCTTGAGAAAAAGAAGTTTACCGACTACCTAACCCTCCAAGCTGGAACACGTCATGACGTTATGGCGGCAGGAATAAGTAAGGCGGTGGTACCAATCCGGGTGAGTCGCTGCGAAACTCTACCACCTAATCAAATGTCACGGTGTTAGTGACGGTAAGCCTACGTTCGCCTTTTAGGAGCTGCCTGGCAGGAAAGCAGATGGTCTATTCTGCAAAGGAGCCCGGACCAACACGGGGAAAGACTGCTTACTTTGCTTCCTGCACTCTCCGAACTCCTTCAAGGTGTTCCATATTGGTTGTAAACATTGGTTTGCATCCGTGTGGAACGGAAATTTAATTTAAATTTTGATTTGTTTCAAACAAAGTTTCCACCAAGGTCACCTTTGTGGGAGGCGGGATTGGGGCGCAGGTGGGATTACAACCGTCTGGATGATGCTTTAGAACATAAGTCAACATTGTTTACCACTCACATCGTTTCCATGAAAAGGAGATAGATCTTTGGGGCTACTTGCCGGGAATAGTACCTTACTCATTTATCAGTGCTCGCCATTGTCGTGTATTGGACTAGAGGATATTATTGCTAGTAAAATGACACGCGGAACACTTAACACCTCAATCTTAGTTTTGTAACGCATCATTGACACCGTGGTTAATTTAACTTGTATTTAATGTACTTGTATTCGTTACCAATAGGAAATTGTTTGTCTTTTTTTGGTTATGGTCTCACATAAAACGATGTAGCCTGTACAAGTTTTTAGGTAGAAACAAAAAAAAATGTTTTAAGACAATTCTCTTTTTTATGGTTCAGGAGTTTTACAGTAAACTAATTCATTTATTTTTATTGAGTATTTGCAATGAATTATGGAGCGAAACAAACAATAATTACATAAAGTAATCCCCAAAACATTGACTCCAAAGTGGAGATGAATCGATACCACTGGTGTATCGATACTTTACTCGATACTGGTAACGGTCATCAAGTATCGATACTTACTCAGTTTCGATCACAAAGTATCGATACTTACTAGTATCGTATCGTTTTTGGAAATTTTGCGTGAAAACCGTAACAAGTATTGGTATTCTTTATTGAAAGTACTAAGTAATAAAATTCTAACATAAAGTAGTAATTTTTGAGTTCCATAAGTCCCAACCATGAGTGTCGCGGGTAAGCGCTAGTACAACACGTCACTTTCAAAATAATTTAAGGAAAAAAGTCCATTTTCGTGGTGCTGCTCGAAAAAAATTAACATATTTTGTAAATGTCTTCCAGTTTAACTTTTTCGGACATACACAAACACGCTTGTCAACTGCCAAGGCTGCTAACTACACAAAATTAAGCCTAGCCTAGCCTAGATGCTTTCAGAAGCTTCAATTTACGATAAACGTTTTTTTTCAATGTTAAAAAATAAACATACCTACCTACATTATTTTAATTTCCGTAAGCCATAACATTTACTGATACGAGTACCTGTAAGCGATACCTACTCGATACTTCATTTTAAAGTATCAATACTAAAATGTGCATGGTATCTGAGAAAAGTATCGAGTACCTACTTGGATTTACTCGTATCGTTTCAATACCACTCCAAAGTCATCTAAAATATGTTTGTGATGAGTTAACAATTGGTATAAATAAAACGTTCAGATTTTTTATGTGAGAGGTCAATGAACAACAACCGTGGTCTGTAGAGACCATTGATGTTTCAGGTGCGTCGCTGACCTATGGCCGGGATGTACGGTCACCGGAATATGATAGAGTTATAGGAATAGGTAATCCCTACCCAGCAAGTTGCTAAACACCGATCTACCACCAGTGGTCTAGTTGGTACTGACATATATTTATAGTATATATATATACTATAGACATAGTTTCTGGTAGAGATGCAGATGGTCTGTTCTACTCAGGGGATCCGGATCAACACAAAAAACTTGTATCTTTATATTTCCTTACAATTTTTAACAATATGTTAAATTTAACATATAATCTACTGTATTCTACCAGATGCTAAAACAAATCCAAACATATTCAAAAAAAGTGCTGCCTTTTGTTAAGAACCGAACTTGAACCTCAGGAAGTTAGTGTACGCTAACAGTAATTGAAATTGAAGGTACAGCTGTGTGCAGGTACATTTTATTATTGTAACCTAACTAAAAAATAAAATACAACCATGTACCATTAATAACAATCTAGTTTCACAAGCTTTTATTAATTATGTTTGTACAGACAAGGTCTAACTATTGCCATATCTATTACCTACTACCGCTTAACTATGTTCTTGTACAAGGATAATATTGAAAGTTAATTCTCATAACTTTTAAACTAGTTTTATTTATCATTATTTACCTCGTAAACATACATCTCGTGTCACGGTGTTTATGGCCGCCCTCATTCTTTATGGACAGTTACTTTACTCTTTGCCGCCCTCCTACCGTCTCTGATATGGCTCACTGAGTTTAATTATTTTAAAAGCGATTTATAAAAAGGTGGAGGTTTTATTTTTGAGGTGTAATACACATCAAGAACATGAAAATACAAACAATATATGCGTTATAAAAAGCCAGCTTATCTCTAACAAGAGATTGGATGACACCTATCTCTTATCTAGGATAGAGAAAATACACAAATATAAAATAATTGGTAGGTAGTTGACAAACTAAAGAGATACAAAATTTTACAAATTAAATTCTTATGTAAATTCATAAACTACTATATATCAATATTTACATAATACTGACGAAAAGTTAAAAATATTACGTGTATATCCCATACATTTTTTTATGAGTGTAAATCGATTTCCTGTTTGTAAAGTGATTTTCATAGGTATTTTGTTTAATCGAAAGTGGTCAAAGTCTGGATCTGATGATAGGATTGCCCTACATCTCAAGTTTTTGTATAGCTAATCAAAATAATTTTTATGTACTTAATTAGATGACAAATATTGAAATCGAAGTCGAGTTTTTGTAGTTTCATTGTGCTTTAATTATTTTACATGTATTTGTTTGGTACTAGCATATGAAGATATGTTGTAAAGTATATTTCATATAGTTAGGTGATATGTATGGTCAGATAGTTAGAGTATATATTTGATCTTCGGTATGGTAGAGCAAAGTTTACAGGATCGTCTAGTAATGTACACAATATATTTTTTTATAGTTTACATACATATTCACTGACGTTGCAGGCTTTGTACGTCATATATGTGTCATCTATGAGACCGCTGGGACTAGAAAACAATATAAAGAAATTGGGTACCTACGTCCCATAGGTTCGACTTTGATATATAAACGACAAAAACCTAATATAACATTTTATTCGATTCATCTACTTGAGACAGATAATACAACTAATGGAGTCTGATAACAGCTCCAGTAGACTTTGGTGGTTATCGAAGAGTTTGCGTAAGTGACATTTCTGCGGTATTTTTCAATTACACTCGTGATATCGAATTGTTATCGAATTATAATATAAATCTATATATTAATACGTGTTGCCAAACTTTGGACCCCTTTTTACGAAAATTGCGCGAACGGAGGAGTATGAAATTTAGTACACTTATAGTTTATGTGTAGGAGAAGTGCAGAACGCTAATATTTTTCAATAATAATGATTATAAAGTACATTAAATCAATAAATAAAACATTACCCACACTACCATGCATTTGACACAAACAAACAAATGTATTGATGATAACGATAAAAGATCACAGATGGCGCATTAAAACGTTTTGAAACAAAGTAGTTGAAATGAAGATGGCGTTCTTATCAACAAGATATTAAAATTTATTATATTCGAATTTCGACCAACGGGCGACCACTAGTGATTATTATTTTCCCGTGTTGGTCCGGGTCCTCTGTGTAGAATAGACCAATTGCTGTCCAGACAGGCAGCTCGTAAGAAGCGAGAATAGGTTACAAGGGCCATTACCAACAATACATGGTAGGGCGTTGTACAGCCACTTGGACGTGTAGGGATCCACCGACTTGGTTATTACTGCCATAATAATGACAATGTCACGTGTTGGTCCGGAAGGTAGGGTAGCCGGTAAACCTACACAGTTAGACTAACACCCCGGCCACAGGGCGACGCACCTGTAACATCTATGGTGTCTATAGGTTGCAGTTACTTCTTTCCATCAAGGGAGCCGCGTCCTTGTTTATTATCTCATAAAACATAGCACACCACTGGCCCTTGATACGAGATATTTGATAATAACCATGGTTTTACGGCAAGTTTCAATAAACTATTTAAGGTAAGAGATAGAACTGTTGTAGATCAATAATTAGGCAACCAATAGTATTTTGTAATAATTAACAACAATACCTTAGCAACAAAACTCTAGTAGAGACCTGTCTTTTATCTATAGATAGGTAGTTGAAATTTGCCGTCAGGGCCCTTACCTTGAGTTTACGGTCTGTCAAGTTGAAATGAAATGAAAATTATTTATTTGCGGAATATGTGTGTTAAAAAGTTGTTATAAAGATATTTAAGAATACAACATATTCTACCACATTGTGGTGTGCAAATATTAAGTTAATTTTAAGAAGTTACATATTTCTATGAAAATGTACATTTAAATCGCAGCCCTTATTTACATTTTAATAAACATTTTATTTATTTATGAACATAAGTTTCATAATTTGTTATAAATTAAAGGTAGATTAATTTTTAGTCCTATCTACCGTACACTACCACTAGTTTACTATACTCGCTACCGTCGCTGTCAATTATTTGTATGAAAACTTCTAACAGTACCTCTATTGGTAACGAGAAACACATTTTTAATCTAAAAGTGTCATAGATTTCGACACGCAACTTATCGAACGTAATCTATCCAAACTCATGGTAGAGGCTCAGGTGTCCTGATAATATCCAGATAATTACTATTTTTTTTATTTAATTGGTATATATCTTTGTCTTCAATACCCGTGCTGGTCCCATGTCCCTTTGGAGAATATAGGCCAAATTCTGTCAAGCAGTTCGTATGAGGAGAGCGGCAGTTACTAACACCGTGTCTATGACTAGGTGGTATTACGATGATTGCTTTTGCGATGTAAACTGCTGGTGCCGTATTTACTGCTTGACGCTGACACATTCCGTCCCCCAAGACATTTACTACTGTTCTCGCTGCTGCGAGTTTCTTATAACGACGGAGGCTTAGCTACCATTACGGTATTAGTATTTGTAAAAAATCTATTTGTAAATGTATCTGATTGTGTTATTTAAAATGCAGAAATTCGTCTACTTGCTTCCTGATTCCATATAAATTATCCTACAAAGTATTGACAAATCCAAGCAATGTTTCATCAAAATCAGCCAAGCGGAGATTTTTGCATTAAAATGAAATTTCAGACGGCAATTTTCACCTAAACGACACCGCAAGCGTTGACTAGTCTGACATATAACGCTGTTTCGTAGTAATACTAACTCAATTATCAGAAAACTCAATCTGCTTTTTTTCTTTCCAGGTACCTATTTAAATAACTTAATTCACGTATTCTCTTTAGTACGGAAAATGGTCAACTAAGTGAGTAGGT
Organism: Calephelis virginiensis; assembly: GCA_002245475.1. Taxonomy (NCBI): domain Eukaryota; kingdom Metazoa; phylum Arthropoda; class Insecta; order Lepidoptera; family Riodinidae; genus Calephelis; species Calephelis virginiensis. The sequence goes on from NJDC01000923.1 coordinate 111,073, forward strand.
ATTGTATTAGAAATATAGGTAAGTACACTTTTTAATGACTTACTTAAAATCTTTTTGAAGCAGCTCTTGCATTTATTATAAATTTTCATCGTACAACGTTAATATTCCAATTCTAAGATCTTCTGAAGAAATAATTTATTTAAAAGTTTCTTAATTGATTATTGAGAGTTTTTATAATTTTCGTCATTTATTATAAGCAAAATTATAGAGTAAGAACTGTAAAACAAAATGGTAAAACGTTATGTCGCAGAAAACTGTATCTATAAAAAACTAAGTTCCGAGTTTCTTTGCTAACATTCGATATGGTACGGTGTCATAAGGCGCACTCAGAGACGTCAATAATCTTTAAATCAACTAGAAAATGTCAACTTAATGACAAATCGACTATTTCTCTATGAAATTGTTACACAAGGTTAGATTAAAATTATTAAGTGACCTCTTTAAGTGTCTGTAAGTCTAATAATTTATTATATAGATTGACGTTACTTTGTTTCTTTATTCAAACATAAATTATGTTCCAACAAAGAATATGTAATAAAATATGTATATAAAAAAAAAAACTCTGTACTTCTAAAATTACACGAAGTACATAAATTTACTTTACTTCAAACGTTAAAACTGTGCTAAAAAAATACAGCTTACTGCAGGTTGCTCTTTAGATGGTAAGCCCTCGCCGGTAGATACTACAGATGTTTCTGGTGTTTCTGGTGCGTCGCTATTTCATGGCCCGAGTCTTCGTCCACACTTTTACACTATTATTAAAACTGTGTATCTAGTTTTTATATTTATTTTATTTATATATTTCATTAAATCGCAAAACACATGAATTACAGATACTTATTAACGTTTGTAACGGATGCGGAAATTCGAATGGAAAGGGTGTGATAATTGTAGTTGTATTCCAATTACCATGTATTTAACTCAATTATATACATCGTATTGTGAAATCATTTGGCAATGGAAAGCTGTGTTCATACCGTTTAATAAATCTTTAATAAAACCATCTAGAAGTATAAAGGAATAATGCCTGCACATTTATAACATTTTTGTAAAAATTAGGATAGCTATCGGTTGGCGATAGGGTTGCTACCTATAACGCTGTGGTACATACTTAATGTCTTCGGCTAGTCGTTGGTGCCTTCGTTGTAAGTCTGTCTACGACTTCGGGGATATGGGCGTGAATATAATTCTTTTAGGATGTGGTTATTTGTTTGCTCATTAGTTCTGTTCTGCTTATAGCGAGAGTTGTCATTTTATATGAAATTAGCTGGCCACTTGCCAGTGAAGGTCCTGTCAACATCGGTCTAGGAATCTCAAAGATGAGCAGGAACAAGCAGACCGACAGACAAACAAAAAATATTTTTTTTTATTTTGGCACATGTTGTATTATTTCATATGAAAAAAAAATCATATGAAAGGAGTAAAAAGCGGTTATTTTAATATTACAAACAGCCACTCGACTTTCATTTATTCGTGAATGAGTGAAAATGTCGTTCATTGAAGTATAATTATAGGAAGTTATAATATCAGGCCTCTTATGTATATCGCCTCTGTGTTCTAGTGGTCCAGCGTCGGACTTGACTTCTTGAGGACCTGTTTTTGGTCCCCGGGTCGGGCAACAAAAATGAGATAACGGGGAACGTTATTTTTAATAAAAAAATGATAATACATATTTTTTTATTTAAAATAACGTTCCCCGGGGCTGGATATGTGCCCGGTTGGCGATAGGCTTGCCACCTATCACATTGTGGGACTTATTGTCTTCGGCTAGTCTTGGATGCCCTGGTAGTCCCTCTGCCTAACTTTTCGAGGATATAGGCGTGAAGATACTTTTTCTTTACATCAGGAAATCCGCTGGTTTGTTTGCTGGTTTTGTAAAATTGAAATGTTGATGAGTGAGTTGTACTTCAATAGCCCTATGTTAGTTGCGTGTTCCAGCCGCGCCTATTTTCTGGGAGTGGGGACATCGCCCCCCGTGTCCCATTCTCTACGGGATCCAGGAGGGCATTAACCGAACAATTGTTACAAATTATGTCTTTGTTATCATTTATTATATCAAGTCTATATTTGACGGTTTATTATATGCTTTTTTTGTTGAATAAATTAATATTATTTTATTTTATTATTTTTTGATTTTACATAATAATAAATCAATATCTTGTACTGCATGTGGTGTACGGATATTTGTTAAAACATAATTTAACGCCGCAACGTATAAGCGCCCCTATAAAAATATACACCATTTTTGACTATTCATTTAAAAAATAAAAATATACTTAAAAAGTATCTTCACGCCCATATCCCCGAAGAGGTAGAGCAGAGGTACAACCAAGGCACCCACGACTAGGCGGAAGACACTAAGTCCCACAATGTGATAGGTGGCAAGCCTGTCGCCAACCGGGCACATTTCCAATCCCGACCAACATTTTTTTGTTAGAAAATTGGAAAAATCCAATTTTCTTTACGTTGGCCGACCCGGGATTCGAACCCGGGACCTCATGCAGTCAAGTCCAACACCCGGACCGCTAGACCACAGAGGCGATAAAAATATACTTATAGTTTGTTTAGCTCTTACTATAACTACAGTAAACTTGCATCATTTTCAAACCAGCCT
>NJDC01000923.1:113767-141550 GCA_002245475.1 Calephelis virginiensis
CCGGGACCTCATGCAGTCAAGTCCAACACCCGGACCGCTAGACCACAGAGGCGATAAAATATACTTATAGTTTGTTTAGCTCTTACTATAACTACAGTAAACTTGCATCATTTTCAAACCAGCCTCTCTGGAGATGAAAAGGAAAAACAAACTCCACAACCAGGTTTAAAATTAAAAAAATCCTTTCCAAAATCTGGTGAAGTTGTAAAAAACGCGAGGTTAGAAACATTTTAGACAAGTAAGTATCTTCACGTTCGTATCCCCGATATGGTATGCGGAGGCACAACCAATGGATCCACGACTAGCCTAAGATACTACAGTGCCACAAATTGATAGAAGGTTAGCCTCTCACTAACCGGGCATATATTATATCCTGGGCATGCTGTTTTTGTTAGAAAATTGATAAAACACATTCTATTTTTATTGCCCGACGCGGGGATCGACCCCAGGACCTCGACATTGTGTCATGTGCAACACCGGACTGCTACATCACAGAGAGAGATTAACTATTGAAAAAACCCTTCCTATCTTGAACTACCATATAAAGTAATAATGTTTAAATTTGATTTCGACTTTATTAATACATAAAAAAATATAATTATTTATTATTTAATTATTAATTGTTCTATTAGGGTCTCTTTTTACGTTGTATTGTGTTATTGAATTAGAATGGCTTTATGGGTTTTAATGGCGTAATATAAATCCGCAGCGGACATTACGTACGAACATCTATAGCTTGAAATTAATATTTTATAGAATGGTGGTTCAACTAAACCTTGTCGTTTACTCCTATAGATATGACAATCCCCATGGTCTGGTAATAAAATAACCTTATAATGCTGATTACTGGGTGACTCCACTGGTAGAGTAGTCAGCGCGTGAGATTAGGTGCTAGATTCTTGAAAAGGTTTGGGCTTTCTAATGACCAACCTTTTAGCCACCAGTGCCACCGTAGTCGCTAGACTGTTGGCATTATCTCGTTCTAGTTTGTATAGATTGAATCATTATGGCTCCAATACTCACTGAAAAGGTCTGGGGAAATAAACAACTGCTAAACAGCTACTTCGTCTTTTTACTGATTCTAGGCATTTGTGAAACGTCGTTGGAGCATTAGCGAAATAATCTATAACTCTAACCTACTAGATAGTCCAACCCGTGGACGATAGGGTCATCTCATCCCTACGTTCAATGCACCCTAAAGCTTATTCATTTTAGGGACGTCGTCCTTGAGTCCTGTACATCACAGGAAAAGATCATTCACCGTACAATTGGTATAAATTATTTCCATGAGTTGATAATTTTTTTTGTCACAGAGAACAGTGGGCTTAAACAGGAATTTTTTGCTGGCCAAAAACTTGCTACAATTATTAGAGTTGACGGCTTGTCTGACAGACTGTGTGACGCCTGCAGTTCGATGACCCCACATGATTAATGGTTGTTTTAATTTAGATTCATTAATTCACAGTTCGCTGGTGCTTTGTTTCATTATGTTTAAATACTTAAGGTACTTAGGTGGTCGTTAGATAAATACCTATGTAATACTGGTTGATCGCTGGAGCAGCCACCGAAAGAAGATTCTGACCTTCGACACAGAAGACACTTCTGTTCAGTAGGGTTACACTGGAATCGAGTTTGTGTCATTTTGTACTCGTGAACATACCTAATACTTGAAAAAAAATTAACAAGTCTGGTGTAATTTATTGTTCGTTATTAACTAAATGTTCATAATTGGCTAGTATTGTATTCAAATATATGGGACGATTAAGATACTACTCCTAACAGCTAGAGATTCGTCTCCACATAGCGAAACCAGCGAATTGATATTCTCTTGATTCAATTTAAATTGTTTAATGTTTACAATGGCCTATGGTTAGTTACATCCAGGAGCAAGAGAAGTCCTAAAATACACATACGAATTTTCAAAATTATCCTTATTACCATGATTGTCCAATTGCATAAAACTCTACTTCTCTTCTAATGAACTTCAACAAGTTAAATTATCCGTGTTCATGTTTGTTTAAATATATTGCGAAAAGAATGAATAGCGCTTCTATTTATGAATTCGTTTTTTTTATCATTCGCCAGTGGGCTCAAATAACATGGGAGTTTTTGTTGGCCAAAATACAGTGCGATGGCTTGTCTTATGTCTGACAGACAGTGAGACGCCAACCGGTTATTGAACCCTACCATGTGATTACTATTTATTTTTTAATTTACCCGTTTAGTTTTATGATTCGCTAGTACTTTTACATCAACTCCCAGATGTTAAATTTGACATATTGTTAAAAATTGTAACGAAATAATAAAGATACAAGTTTTTTTGTTTTTGTCAGGTCTGCTGAGTGGAACAAACCATCTGCCTCTCTGATAGAAACCACGTAAGAGGCGAACACTGGTTATAAGTCTGTACCAACTAGACCACAGGTACTATTCAGCAACTTGTCCGGGTGGGGAGCTATCGCCTTACCTATTCTTCTTTGTCATGTGTTAGGGTAGTCGGTAGATTTGTAGGATAGAATCCCGCCCGCAGGAGTGCACGGCCACAGTTTTCTCTTACCTTCAGGAGACCCGTGTTCTTGGTCGCCAACCAAATAAAAAAATAGTAATGTTGCCAATAGATACAAAGATTGAAATAGACTCGGGTTTGCAACCAACTTGAGGTTGTGATCCACCGCACACATACATGCGAATCAATTCCGAACCGGTAAAACGAAACTGAATTTCGAAAACTATTAATTCACACAAATGTATGGACCTACTGTTTTTCGTATGGAATTCGTCCGGATTTTACATCCGAAATTCCGTAACGGGATTTAGTCTCGTAGGTTTGTAATTGTCTGAGTAACTAATAATAGGGTTATTGGTTACACAGACACAGGTAACCCAACAATCGTCACCTCCGAAACACATCGGCAAACACTGACGCTATGGCGACAGGAATCTGGTATCACGATATACCTATGTATGTGTACGTTCGATTATTTATGTGTAAACGAATTATAAATAAACAAAAATATAACATTCCTAGACAAACTTACAATTGAGTCTAACCTCAATGTAAGCCAATTATATGCTTGTGTGTTTTTTTGGAATGACTAATGTGTTGCCAACCTCGCGGTTTTTACATTTTCACCGGGCTTTTAGGGCCGCGAAAAGTGTTCAGCCCGAAGCATCATTATTTAGATGGATTGGACTGTTTCCTACAACGCCAGCAACAAGGGCTGTTTCCCGGGAGACCGCACGTCAACTTGGTGCTGCGTTCTGGTTACTGGGTGGATTTGATGGAAGAATAGAGGCGGCGCTTGTGTTATGAGTGTTAGTCAACGATACTAATACATAGAAATACCTAAATAGATACTAGAATAAATTTAATAAACATCCAGACCCGGAAATGCAGACATCTAAATGTTCATCACATAAATGCCTGCCCCGGTCGGGAATCGAACCCGCGTCACGCGGTTGGTCTACGTGGTTAGGCGTGTACGCTAGCCACTCGACTACAGAATTCATCAATTATACGTTGGATAAGGTGATAGACTACTTTTTATCCGGATATCTCATGGTGTTTCCTTAAGAGCTAGTTAAGTGTGAAGCTGCGCTAACCAGCTACAATATAAATAACTTATTGGTACCTACTTACAACTCCCAAAAAAATAGACGCTTGAATGACTGATTGTATGAGAGAATGTGTGACGCCCATGTGTATGGTTTGTTGAACTTGTAGTCGAAGCAAAATTATTTTTGAAGTGAAACTTCTTTATCGGGGTTGGAAAAAATTTAGTGTAACATTTTTTCGTTACGCGTCACATTTTTCCGTTACGCGCCATCTTTTTCTTATCCCTACCACGCGTGATTCGAAGTGTACTTTCTCCAGCCGAGTAGGGATTGGCAAAAACTTTATCTAATTTAACTTTATGTTAAATAAAGTTCTGTAAAGTTGCATATAGTAAATTATTTTTTGAAAAATAACGTCATAAAGAAGTTTCACTTCTTACGAGTGTACGCTATTACACGCACACATTTTTATTTAATTCAGTCTCATTAATTCTTTGATGGTCATTGGCGTATTTTGTTTCATTGCTTTTGTCATTACTGGTCAAGTAGGTACATAGTTTCCCGTGATGCCCAGACGTCTGGGATTTATCCTGAAATGAAAATTAATTGTAAAACACATCATGTTTTACAAAAGTTATCGATTAAATAAAAAAATAGTATCATCACGCCCACATCCCGGAATAGGAAACCAAGGCACCCACGACTAGCTGAAGACACTAAGTCCCACAATGTGATAGGTGGCGAGCCTATTGCCTACCGGGCACATATCCAATCCCTAGTAACCCTTTCTTTTATTAGAAAACCTAATTGTCTTTTTTGTTGTCCGACCCGGAATTCGAACCCGGGACCTCATACAGTCGAGCCCAACACCTGAACCGCTAGACCACAACGGTTTTATTTAAAAACAGTTTTAGTACAATATTTTCGACAAAGTTTGTAAATATCATTTTATTATAGATACCTACTAAGTAGAGCCAAGGTTCGAAGAATAAGGGGCTTATCAGACAAGTATTTACAGATTTTAGGCGATGACTCAATTGGACAGCTACGATTTTTTAGTCGGCTTTAGTAACAATAGCACTATTATAGGGATTCGCTCATGCATCAATAGTCACTTGTCACTTGCACACGTCTAGGATAGATCTAGGTATATTTTTTTTTATGATATTAGAAGGCAAATAAGCAGACGGATTTTCTGATAGTAAGAAATTCACGCCGCCTAGAGACACCAAAGGTGGAAATGGTGCGATGCCAACCTTAGGCCGAGATGTTAGGCCTCGAACAAAAGTAAGTTTACCGGCTACCTTACCCTACGAACCGGAACATGTCAACGGCAAGCGCTGACATTATGGCGGCAGAAATAGGTAAGGCGGTGGTACCAATCCGGACGAGTCGCTGCGAGACTCTACTGGCTAGTCAGATGTGACGGTATTAATGACGGTAAACCTATGCTCGCCTCTTACGAGCTGCCTGGCAGGAAGGCAGATGGTCTATTCTGCAAATGAGCCCGGACCAACACGGGAATATATAGGCCGTGTTTGCTATTGTTTTTTTCCGTGCTGAAGGATACGGTAGCCACTAGACTTGCACACGTGACCTTAGTACCTAGTCTGTAAAACACACCATATACCTTTTTTTTAAATCGTCGCTACCACTCTGTCCACAAAACGACTATAATTTCTTACCATCAAAATAAAAATGTGCTTTAAAAAACTACTATTTTTGCTGCTTTTTATTTTAAAAAATAAAAATTAAAGAATATTTTTTATAAAAGAGCAATTTCTTTATTTTTATACATATACCTAAATATCGCAAATAGCTCTTAATGATTAGAGTTTCTTTTTATTAAAATTATAAATATTCGTAGTTGGAACATCAAAACGCTAGAAAACAGCATGTGTGTTAGGTCTTTTATCCAATACATAAATACTAAGGCAATATCAATTCGTTTCTAGTTTGCAGCCCAAGCAGCAAGGTCGCGCTTACTTATTTCAATGAGCTGTCGCAGTGAAACGGGGCATACGACACAAGGTGACATGATAGTCTACAGTTCTCAGGCCTCAGCACTTACTGCTATTTTTGGCCGATAAAAATATAACTAGATATACGTTAACTTTATTAATATGTTTGTAAATTAACAATATTTGGAAAGGTCACATAATAATCACGGCCTTAGAAAATAAAGGGAAATCAAGGGAATTCTCAAAACTTTATTACCACATTTGGAGGGTTGGTGGGAAATTCCTTCTGGGTTCGTGCATTTCTTTTCGTAATTTTAGGGGAGTCCAACTAATATTTTTTTTACATAAATTATACTTACAGCAAGTATGGTTCAATCGGCGTCTAAATCGTCAATCGTGCGTGGTATCTTCACTCCCATATCCCCGAAGAGCTAGGCAGAGGCACAACCAGGGCACCCACGACTAGCCGAAGACTCTAAGTCCCACAATGTGATAGGTGGCAAGCCTATCGTCAACCGGATCGTGCGTGGTAATCTAGGTATTGAGGTTACTGGGTTATTCCACTAGTGCAGGCAGTCATAACTATAAGTGGTAGAGTCTATACTGCAGCTAACTCGGATCTATGATACCGTCTTTCTTATTCCTGCCGTCATATCATCCGTACAGGCGATTACCATGTTGGAGGGTAGGGTAGCTGGTAATCTTGCACAAGTGATTTAAGATTCCGAGTATAAAATTTTCAGCAGTAACATTTATGGTGTCTTAAGGTGGATCTCTTAGCATCATATCTTGCTGGTTTACTATTTTATAGATAATATTGACCGTATCGTAGGTTTTAGGGGTTATTAAATACGCCTACCTCATCATATTATGATCTTATGTATAGGAAGGATTAGATCCTAGATAGTCCTTGAGAGGACAGGCAATTGGTATGAACACGGTACATGGAATGCGAAAGTGCAAACTAATATAGCATAAACGATTAATAAATGTCGCAAGTGCTCTACGACCTAGAAACTGTAGAGGTTACTTTTTAACCTGGTTCCAATTCTTCTGGATTTTTTTTTGGTTAGGGAAATTAATTCAGTTCAGGTTGCACTAATTGCCATAAGCAGTATGTCATTAAACGCTCATTTTTATTCGTCCCTAGCTATATCCTACTCTAGCGTCAATATCAATTCGTTTCTAGATTGCAGCCCATGTAGCAAGGTCGCGCTGACACTGCAGCTTTTCTTAATTTGATTAGGATTATTTATAAAAAACCCAAATTGTTTCCTTTATGATAGTTATGATGAAGCGTCAAAATATAATTTATGAAGCAATGCAACTATAATACTTTATTACATAACCTGAGTTCCGACCACTAAACGAATGTTAAGAATGCATCACAATGAATACAACGAATCACCAATTAGAATACAATTACTTTAGATCATGCCGATTAATTGTATGTAAAATTGTGTGTGATTGCGGACAAGAGTCATTAATATTACAGAACATGCTCATCAAGGATATGGCTTCCAAGTTTTTACCTTGCTGCAAAGGCTTTTCCCTGCGGTTTTATACAATATTCTTTATTACATCATACCTACCAACTGGTAAACGGGATAAATATTGTATGACCTTTAACTATATTGACAATATATCGCCTTTGTGGTCTAGTGCTCCGTCGTTGGACCAGACTTATGGAGGTCCTGGGTTCGATCCCCAGTTCGGACGACAAAAAAAGTAGAAAATGTGTATTTACAAAAAAAAAATATTAAAAATAACGTTGCCTGGGATTGGATATGTGCCCGGTTACGTGTTAGCGATAGGCTTGCCACCTATCATGTTGTGGGAATTAGTGTCTTCGGCTGTTTTGCCTCTGCCTATCACTTCCTGGATATACGTGTGAAGATTCTTTTTATATCCAGAGACATAATGTTTGCCACTTCTGTAAGCAAAGTTATGAAGTAATATTGATTATTCTTTGAGTTGTTCAGGTGCTATTGTGTAGAATAAACCATCTACTTCCCTACCAGGTAGCTCGTGAGACGTGAACATAGGTTTCATGGATCATTTCCAACAAAACTACCAGTTGTAGAGTGTAGTGCAGCCACTATCTCTTGCTGACATAATGACAGTTGCTAGTGAGAGTGGTTACGGTATTTTCCGATTGGTACGAATAAAACAATCTGGTTCTTTTTCCTTTTTATTCCTCCTTGTTCTTTGTTACAATACAAAAATTAAGTAAGTTTGCGGTGTTTGATGCTTCCTTTGAATAATATGTGAATGATGGAAGAAAGACATGGAAGAATGACAGATGAAAGATTGACAAAGCAGATATACAATGCGAATGTGGATGGATGTAGGTACCCGGGGAGACCAAGGCTGACATTTCACGATCAGATCAATCGGATCTTATCCGAGGGTGGTGTCAAGAGTCTCGGAAACCGGCGTGTTTGTATGAAAAGGGTTATGAATGTGAAGGAAGCAAGACAGGTTTGTCAGGATCGTAAGGTCTGGCACTCGATACTCTCTGCCTACCCCGTAAGGGACTTGGCGTGAAGATATGTATGTATGTATGATGGAAGATTCTAGATGCGCCTAGCTGATCATTTGTAATGTTGCCAACGGTGGTATATGTTGAAAAGTGAGTAACGTCTTGCTCGGCGGCAGGTTACACCGTGACTCGTTAGAGATGTGCCTTTGCGCTGTGTTGCTTGCGCACCGGACTAGTGATGCGCGTTTTATCGTGAATTTGAAACATGTGTGTAAACAACAGTACTATGTTCCTGTCTAGAGGGTGGGGTAGTACGATGGGACTAACACCCCGGCCACAAGACATCCATAGATGTATCCATGTCTATAGGGCATAGGCCATTGTCTCTTATCATGTGAGCCGTGTGCATGTTCGCTAGTTAATGTCTCACAAAACGATTACTACTACTAATCCGTAAAATAATTCGCTATGGTAGTTTAGAATCAACTGTACATATTAATCCAATTAGATGCTTTTCGCACAAAATTAAAAAACTTAGAAGTACTAACTTTGTTTACACATTATATTTATATATCTATATATTAATATGTGATGCCAGAACTTTGAACCCCTTTTTACGAAAATTGCGCGGACGCAGGAGCATAAAATTTGGCACACTTATAGTTTATGTGTAGGAGAAGTGCAGAACGCTAATATTTTTCAATAATAATGCTTATAAAGTACGTTAAATCAAAAAATAAAACATTACCCACTCTACAATGCATTTGACATACACAAACAAATATATTGATAATAACGATAAAAGATCACAGATGGCGCACTAAAAAGTTTGGAAACAAAGTAGTTGGTCTTGAGAAATGAAGTTGGCGTTCTTATCAACAAGATGTCAAAATGTATTATGGTCGAATTTCGACCAACGGGCGACCACTAGTGTATATTACTAGCTGACCCAGCAAACTTTGTATCGCTTGACATTAATGCTTCGATAGTAGCGCAGTCCATCGGATCCAATGTGAAACATTCCAAAATCAACAGCTACTTAGCTATTAAAAAAATAATTAAAAAACATTTTCCAGGTTTCCAACCAAATTGTGAATCTAAACCATTCTCGAATTCCCTTGAACACACACAAAAATTTTCATCAAAATCGGTCCAGACGTCTAGAAGGAGTTCAGTGACAAACACACGAACGCAAGAAAATGTAATAAATATTAAGGTATACAAATTTTTTGTCTATACATTTTTTATTAGGGAAAAAAACTTGACTATTTCTTTTTTAGGAATTTATAAGAAAGTTGTCCACCCGTGCGAAACCGAAACGGGATGCTAGTAGGTAATAATTAACAAGCTAAAATTGTAAGCTAACGTCGTAGTGTCTCGAATAATGTGGTCAAGTACTGTACGCAAGAGGAACTTAAAGTGGGTGTCAACAACCTTCTGTGAAACATTTTATAATGGATTACTTAGAAGTGCAGACACAACCGCGGAAAACAATAATTGTAGATATGGCATTGAAACGTCCGACATGATGCAATGCGTTACAAACGAGCCCTTACTGAGCGCGATCACAGACAGGAAAATAACCAATATTTTAACGCATATTGTTTTTTTCTAATTCAAACTACCTTATAAAAATAGAAACAATTCAAGTTTTATTAATCGGTAGCTTGCATTAGCTCTTTCTAGACTTATGTCGGCTTAGAAAGTTACCAAAAATGTTTAAGGTGTATGGCTAACCTGAGATAGACTTTTTACATAGGTCCAGTAACCTCTGTGGTCTAGCGGTCCAAGTGTTGGACTTGACTTCATGAGGTCCCGGGTCGGGCAACAAAAAAAAGTGGTTATTCCAATTTTTTAATAAAAAAAATGTTGCTCGGGATTGGATATGTGCCCGGTTGGCGATAGGCTTGCTTGCCACCTATTGTAGGACCTAGTTCGTTTTTGTGGGTGCCTTGGTTGTGCCTCTTCGTTAGAAAGATCCATAAGAAGGCCCATATCCCTTCAGGGATGTGGGCGTGAAGATACTTCTACTTCAGTTTAGGAGCGCCTAACGGAAACATGAAATTTGAAGGCACTGGTTTGGCAGAAAAGTTTAATTGCTGTTTCTTCTGTAAATTTACGAGTCATTTCTTGGAAAACAATCAGAATTTCCCGGTGGCTTAAATGTACATATAGGTAAAAGTTACTCCAACTTTTATTATTCGAACGGCTAAGGAATGATTGAATGGCTAAGAATGTAATTCCAAAACATTACAACTTAAGCGTTTTTAAATTAAAGAAAAGTATATAGTTGGACCCTTTGCAGAATAGACCATCTACCTTTCTGCCAGGCAGCTCGTAAAAGGCGAGCATAGGCTTACACCGTGACATCCTACTAGGTGGTAGAGTTTCGCAGCGACTAGTCTGGATTGGTATCACCGCCTTACCTATTCCTGCCGCCATAACGTCCAATGCTTGCCGTTGACGTGTTCCGGTTCGGAGGGTAAGGTAACCGGTAAACTTACTTTTGCTCGAGGCCTAACGTCCCGGTCTTAGGTTGGCAATGCACCATTACCACCTTTGGTGTCTCTAGGCGGCGTGAATTTCTTACCATCAGGAAATCCGCCTGTTTATTTGTTTATTTTTATTTTTGATTTGCGTAAGGAAGTTTATCGGGTACCCTTCGTTCCTGACTTGAATACGACAATGACGGAAAAAGTTAAGGAAGATCCTGTCATCCATATGGGTGAGTCGTTGTAGGAGTTTATCCTCTTGTTAGACTGTTCAGGAACAATAGTTCAATGACCGAAATCACTTTAGCCATAGCAAGCGACGAGGTCGTATATCGACGACCGAGTTATTTTAACAATTTAAGGGCCACTTACGCATTCCTGGGTTACATTCAATATTGGTTAAACTGTCAAGTTTAAGGTGATTTAACCCTAGTTAGACGCTAACTCAGTGTTAAATACTTAACCCAGGAACGTGCAAGTTGTCCTAAGTGCAGTAAAACAGCAATAACCCGACTCCAATTATTTCACTATTATTATAATAACAATGTCATTATTAAATATGTCGTTAAGACAGAAAAAAACTTTTGCATATTAAGAATAAATTGAAAACCCCAAATTAATATGGGACCAACTTGGAATAAATAAGGTCGCCTTATTTTCCAAATAGAAAAATCAAAATCAGTTCTACATATTAGAGCAATCGCTTAACAAATATACAAAAATAACAAGAAAAGAACTCGCGGCCGAATTAAAACCTCACTCCTCTTACATCTTCTTTTTCAAATCGAATAAAAACTGGTGTGATTTCTCATTGGTATCAGTTTAAATGAAACAAAAAAAATATTTTTCAGTCTAGATTATATAGAAATAGAACTTTGAAAGTAGAACTAAGTTTGTTATTGAAAAAACAAATATTGGTTCTCGGATCTGACGGGTTATCGTGATTTTGCGTTGGTTATAATATTTACTTATGCAAGAGTTCCAAAATGGTGTTCTAATCAGTCTCTTGTCTCCTACGTCAGACGGTAATTATCACCGATGAACAAATATTTGCGAATTACCGAGGTGCGAGCTATTTTTGGTGATATTAGTGATATTGCTAAGCAATACCAAGATTTAACTTTACGCACGGTTTTATACTTCAAGACATTACGAAATGTTGTTTATTTGATGAAAGGGTTATAGGTATGTGAAACTCACAGAGCAAACCCAGAGTAAATCATGTTTTTTATGTTATTCCATAGCAACTTATACCATATTCCTTGTGTAACATCAGCGCCAGATATTGTAGAGTTTTGATTTCTGAGGGTAGCTTAACAGGTACGTAACGTTACTGAGGACTTACAACTTAATATTACAGCTTGAAATACCATTAGATACGCATCATTATTACTTTTGGTATCTACAGACGACGCGTTTTACAATCAAAAAAATTTGTTTTCTAAAAGTATCTTCACGCCCATATCCCCGAAGAGGTAGGCAGAGGCACAACCACGGTACTCACGACTAGCCGAAGATACTAAGTCCCACAATGTGATATGTGGCAAGCCTATCGCCAACCGGGCACATATCCTATCCCGAGCAACATTTTTTTTATTAGAAAATTGAAAAAAATCCAATTTTCTTTTTGTTGCCCGACCCGGGATTCGAACCCGGGACCTCATGCAGTCAAGTCCAACAACTGAACTGCTAGGCCACAGAGGCGACTAACTTTTTTTTAACTTTTTTTTTCTAACCTTCCAAAATTCATTGTTAATACATTCTACTATCTACATTTCTTCATATAAACTTTAATTTCAAATTCTTGTTCTCTTATGTGCCTGATTTACAAAAAATGTTTATAATGTTATTACATGTCATGCTGATAAACAACAGGATAATTGTACACCATTTAACCGCAGATAGCTGTGGGGATGACTACTCGGTGTTTACTTACTTGCGGTTTTGTAAAAATGGAAGAATATAATCCGATGGAAGGTACTACGTTTGTCCAGAACAGAATGTTCTATAACTGCCCAAAGCGGGAGTAAATAGGCTACAAATTAAGAACTCTACCTACTCTGAGTGAGTAGATGTAGTACCTTAGACGTCGGGGAATTTGGGATCATTACACGGAGCTATAAAGGTCACAGCACACATATCAACTTGGAAAGAGATCGTCACCGTATCGCCTTTCGCCTCGCCGTCAACCAGGCGTCAGCTTAACCTAACAGTATCAGCAGCTCCTGTACATCAAACTCGGCTACGGCTAAACGACATCGCGTTTACGGCCTCGCCAACCGCGAGCCTGTTCCGAGGCGCGGTTACGTTACGATTGCGATTAGTGAGCGTTGCAGTATGGAGTTTCATACAAACAATAAAGAACGGCTCGAGGCGATACAGTGACGATCCCTTTCCAAGTTGATATGTGTGCTGTGACCTTAAATAGTAAAAAAATATCTCTATAAACATTACACGAATTGATCTTACTCAAATTAAGCAAATTATGTGCTAATAAACTGCTTAAGTATTGTAATAAGTCTATTAATTTCCAGACCCATAAGCACTGACAAATATGCTCATTCATGCCACTATCAGGAATCAAATACGAGCCTTGCGATTGATCAGTGCAGTCAGGCTTTTATGTTAATCCGACTGAGACGTAGTGATCAAATATAATTTAATAAGAATCATTTAATTTAATAGATATTAACGTTCATACAGATGCCCCTATTTTATCTCGCAACTCATAATAATTAGATATCACAGTTGGACACAACTTAAAAATTTAAAGAAATCGCATTAATTAAATCAGTTCACACACAGCAATAACGTATCGTTAGGTAACTTGGGCACAGATAGCAATTATTTCTTTGACATATTGTGGGTTGTAGAAAATAGTTAGAAATAAGGTCCATACACGTTTTTTGGAGATAACACTTGTACTTATCCACTGTATACTTTATTTAACACTTTCTGTTATTTTCTAGCCAACCGGTTTCACTTTTTACAGCATCATCAGGGCTTTGAAACTAAAGATAAAAAGGACTTTTTTGATTTAACGTAATAGGTATTGAAAGTTATCTCCAAAAAACGTGTATATACAATGGAATTCCATCAAGTGCCGACGATAGCAAGTATAGATTCTAGAAATAAGGTCTTCTGATAAAAAAAAATACAACCGACCGTTCCAGATATGCGTTTAAAGACACTTGCAAAAACCATACATATTCTTAGCAAACTTTTTACTTATATATATAAATTTTTCGTGAAATGTCGGAAATGCATTTGTGAAATTCTTGGTGTTACCGTCATATTATCTTTTAGATCGTCTGTCTCATCTGATCAAAAACTTTATAAAAGTATTTTTAAATGTAATGTTTTTATTTTAAATGTAATTTTGTATAAAATAAAAACTTTTTATTAAAATACAAAATGTAAATGGAGTTCCAGGAAGTACTGAACAATAGTGTTTAATTAAACGAGTCTATTTTTATTCAAACAATTAAAAAACAACACATGACTTTTAAGGTGCTTCCTCACTGGGAATATTCGCCTGTGATATAATGATATGATTTTGTCATGTTATAAAGTCGCGTTTTGAACTCCATATTATGTAATATAATAATCCAATCGAAAAGAATTGTTTTAAAAAAATAATGTACTTCATATGTTGGGTATTTAAATTCTTAAGAAGTGAATATATAGATGAAGCTTAGTTTTATGTTATGAGTCTGTTAATCAGCAGGTAGGTGTCTGTTACCATCAGGTAACAGACAATTGATGCCTATAGCCACTATAGAAATTAAGCGTCGCAGTATACTATAGTATGCAATACCATGAACTGGGCTAAGACGGTAGATATGCTGCACAATAATGAACGAAACAAAAAGAAAATAATAATCATTATTACTAAATTATCACCAGCGAGTAGAAGGGTCATCACATACCAATGCTCATTAACATATAAAGTTTTAAGTATTTTTTATATAATTTTAAATAAAACGTTCACCTGGAAATATCTACCTAGAAACAAATAGAATTATGGTGCCGTTCTTGTTGCTTAAAACCTTTTATTCTAGTCATTTCAGATCTTTAAGTCTGTTTAAGTGGCGTGCATTTTCTTCCAGGAACAAATTGCGATTGTTTCCGTTCCAATAATCCTATTAATATTATAAATGCGAAAGTTTGTAAGTATGGATGTATGGATGTTTGTTACTCTTTCACGCTCGAATGGCCGAACGGATTTGTCTGAAATTTGGAAGACAGATAGATTGTGACCTGTATTATATAGGCTATTTTTAATCCCGATCGCACACCGGGTTTCTGTGAAAACGCGGGCGAAGCCGCAGGTAGCAGCTAGTATAGAATAAATGCTAGATAAAATAAAAATATAGATTCTTGTTATAAGTGTTCTGACTATAAAAAATTAAATTAAAAATTTAAAAAATCCTTGATACACGTACTTGATTTCCCTTTAAAAAGTAAAAAAATGCAGATATTCGGTTAATCTCCCTACTTTCGCCCCCACAACTTAAAAACGGCTCAACCGATTTTCGTCAAACATGTCTATCGACACTCGCACATAGGTTAAATACAAAAAATACCTTTAATACAAAAAAACTTAATTGAAATCACTGCATCCGTTCGGGAGTTATGATGCCACAGACAGACACTTCAAACTTATAACACTCCTCTTTTTGCGTCGGGGGTTAAAAAGCGAGCTTGAAATGTGAAACAGACAGAAGTTCCTCGTGAAGATTCACTTTAAGTCGAGTAACAATTAATTACTCGTCGTAATAGTCGTAATGCAGAGGCAGTATAAATAAGTGGTCACCATAACGGACAATTAACTGCACTACTACTCATTACTGCGTTTATGGTTTGTTGTCCAACATGTTGGCCCAACGTGCAGGCATACTAGGCAATGTTGGTACTTGTGGTAGCCATCATTGTAATCTAATATGTTGACTGTCTTTGTCTAAGGGTACTATAGTGTACTTACTTTATTCTAATATCAACCTAAAACAGGTATATTTAATGAATAAGCCATATTTATTGTAATACCTATCAGATAAATCACTAACAAGTTACTAAACTACAAAATATTGCGATGACTTTATTTGCCACAATTTTTAACCGACTGGAAAAAGGAGTATTGTTCGTCCAATATAATTTTATGTATGTTATTCAATTACTCCGTAACTTCTGAACCGATTTTAATAGAAGTAATGCCGAGGTGGTGTCATTACCACCAAGTCTGGATCTGATGATGAAATGACCCAGGGAAATCCGGAGGAAGTTTTGGTGTACCTAAATGAGTTACTTAATAAAATCGAAGTCGGATTCTTGTAGTTTTACTGCGTTTAAACTAGTAAAATATTACATGACAATTGTTGTGCGTTGCTAACTATTTGTATTTAATATTATGCCTTTTGTGTGATGCTTAAACATGGTAACTGAGATGCTGTGTTAGGAAAATATTTGTGTAACACCTGAAACCATCAAACGAAAGTGCTATTCATCACAAAATATAGACAGCTACAGAAGACAATCTCCTGTATGTAGTAGTATCTTCACGCCCATATCCCCGAAGAGGTAGGCAGAGGCACAACCAGGGTACCCACGACTAGCCGAAGATACTAAGTCCCATAATGTGATAGGTGGCAAGCCTATCGCCAACCGGGCACATATCCTATCCCGAGCAACATTTTTTTTTATTAGAAAAATGGAAAAATCCAATCTCCTTTTTGTTGCCCGACCCGGGATTCGAACCCGGGACCTCATGCAGTAAAGTCCAACAACTGAACCGCTAGACCACAGAGGCGATATCTCCTGTATGTACACCTCGTTTTTGTATGTACAACTACCCTCGACGGACGGGCTAGGGTTGTCGTCTTTGGCTTATGCACAAAAAACTGGTAGTGGAACTCGTATCTAGTTGTTTGGTTTGTTGTTGAGAATGAGTTAGGATGAACATAAATATAAAAGTATCTTCAGTATCTTCACGCCCATATCCCTGAAGAGGTAGGCAGAGGTACAACCAAGGCACCCACGACTAGCTGAAGACACTAAGTCCCACAATGTGATAGGTGGCAAGCCTATTGCCAACCGGGCACATTTCCAATCCCGACCAGCATTTTTTCTATTAGAAAATTGGGAAAATCCAATTTTTTTTATTGGCCGACCCGGGATTCGAACCCAGGGCCTCATGCAGTCAAGTCCAACACCCGGACCGCTAGACCACACAGGCGATTATATAAACTAAATATTAATAAAACATTTTTATGAAATGAAATTTAATTAAATCTATTTACATGTATTAAGACGTTGCTAAAAATATGAACATTTTAACATATTTTTTGAAAGCAAAATCCAACTGTCTACTTCAATTATGAAAATATCGACACCAGATTTAACATAAACATAGATAAGTATCATACCTAAAAGATAACTGTTTCAGTTTTTATATTTTTTTTCAAAATACTTTTATAGTGTCAAAAATAGTGATTTGGCGCTTACGCAATATTTCATAGTAATCATTGAACGGGGGAGTGCGCTGATTGGCTCTTCTGGCTGACTAAGTATGGGGCCTTAAGCTTTTCTGTAGAAAAAAATCGTTTAAACTGTAGTAATATGAAGTGTTTTCTAACAACGAATCAAATACTGAGTTACTTATAACTAGTAGCCTAAAATACGGCAATTTAGTGCTTAATATTGAATTTAAAAAGCCGTCCACTCAACAATTATAATAATTTCTTTCGTTGTACGAAAATTCATACCTAAATACTTGTCTGAAGCGGATGACGTGCTGATGACGCTCGCACTCGCTTTGGTTTTATTTGGGGTCTCCGAATAAATAATTTTGGAGGAAGCAAGGCATATTTGCAGGAATCGAGTTATTTGGCACACAATATTCTCCGCATACCTCGCAAGGGACTTATTATGAAGCATTTTATGTACGTATTTTTGTTGATCCATTTTTACATATAAAAGTAAAAACATAAACATAGGCGTATCTTAAGTAGGTGCAAAGTAGGTGTCACTCGCGCTCGAAATGGTCTAGATTGGTTCAAAATTCCGTGTCCGCGAGCGATGTCTATGTGTGCGTTTAGAGCGTACTTTGTATGTAGATTGCCTTTTGTGCCTGTTTATATTTTGTATCGTCATTAAGATTTAAAGGTATTAAGGTATGTTTTGCGTAGTTGGTTTTTTAATGTCCTTGCAATTATATAACATTAAAAACATGACTATAAACGAACGTAATAATGTATTCTTTATGAACGACGGACGGTTATAAAATAAACATGGACGAGTCAACACAAATGACAAATAGTTGCATTATTCATTAGTACGTTTTTATGATATGAAGTAGGATAACACGCTAACCTACTCCTATTGTAAAATCATACCTAAATTGAATTAGTTTATTTGTCACTATTGACAGTGTGGCAGTCATTGTTTTCGGCTAGTCTTGAATGCCCTAGCATACTTCTCCCTAATTCGTCGGGGATTAATTGAAAAAATATGTCAACAAGGCCCTAACTAATATTGGCCGTTAGTGTTTTCGGCTAGGTTTTGGATATTCTAGATACCAATTCTTACAAAATAAAGGAGCAATTTGATTGCCTGCCTACTGCCATCCACTTTTTTTTATGATATTGGAAGGCAAACAAGCAGGCGGATCTCCTGATGTTAAGAAATTCACGCCGCCTAGAGACACCAAAGGTGGTAATGGTGCGTTGCCAACCTGAGGCCGGGATGTTAGGCCTCGAGCAAAAGCAAAAAAAAGGCTACCTTACCCTCCAAACCGGAACACGTCATGACGTTATGGCGGCTGGAATAGGTAAGGCGGTGGCACCAATCCGGACGAGTCGCTGCTAAACTCTACCACCTAGTCAGACGTCACGGTGTTAGTGACGTTGAGCCTTTGCTTTCCTTTTACGAGCTGCCTGGCAAGGAAGGCAGATGGTCTATTCTACAAAGGAGAAACTTCACTTCTGTTTCAATACTAAAATTATAAATTTGAAAATTTCTTCGTTTCCGTAAATGTCTGTTGTAGTTTCACGATTCTGTCACTCCATCAATTTAAAATAATTCATATTATCGGAGAATCGATTATCAATTCGAATATTTCGGATTCCGAATAATTTCCATTTCATTTCAAAGAAAAATTTCAAAATCCGGGCTCAATTTTGTCCTTTTTATTTCGAACGTTTTAATACTCAAAAACTAGGATGAAGTCTCAGGTAGTAGTTAAATATCAGTTCAAGAAAAAGCTGCATGCGACACTAGCCCTTGTCTGACCTACTTTATGAAACCACATATCGTCGTTGTTTTTTTCCTCGTGACTCATTTCTGCCCTCATTGTTTCTTTTTGAGAACAAAGCGAATAATATTAGATCATATACATACGACCCGTTAACACTATTTACAACAAATATAATTTCAACCGAGTTACATAAAAGGGGGAGATTCTCAATTCACAAAGAAAATACACCGTCGGTATTTTTTAATTTTGTATTCTTGACGATTCTTTCCTAATCTTCGATGTTTTTTTAAAACAGGTAGATACTTTCCGATTGGACTTATTTAATTTTGATCAGTATCCAACAAGATATGTTTTGTGACATACTAAATAACGCATGCTTTTAATAAAAAATATATTTTCACGTCTGTATCCCTGAAAATGTAGACAGAGGTACAAATCAGGGCACCCACGACTAGCAGAAGAAACTATCTGCCAGAACGTGATAGGTGGCAAACCTACTGCCAACCGGGCTCACATCCAATCCCAGAAAATAGAAGAAATAGTAAATTAAAAAAAAAGTTGTTGTCCGACCCAGGAATCGAACCCTTGAGCTTATGAAGTTAAGTCCAACATCGGATCTCTAGACCATAGAGGCAATTTACAAGTATTAACTTAGGAGATGTAAAATTTTAATTATTTCATTAATTGATTCAGAGAGTTTGATTCAGGTTAAATTATAAATGTGATTTGCTGCACGATGATGCTGCAGTGGTTCCTTTGGGAAAATAAAAAAAAAGAATCATTAACATCTATGGTGATGATTGTCTATTATCATCAGTGGCCGTCTGCCTATTATCTGTATTGTATCATAAAAACTTTCGAGGCGGAAGATACCGCGTGTACCAGTTGGTAGTTAATAATAGATATTGGTGAATATAATTTGTGATTGGTCGTCACTTCACGGTCTTCATTGAAGCCCGAAAACTGAATGTACTTAATCGAAATAATTAAATTAGAATCGCAAATTTATTGACATGACCTTCAGCACGAGAGTACCAGGAAAATGATACTTGTGAGGAGAAACATATCTGCAAATGTCAATTCCTTCATGAATAATACAACACTACTGAGAAATTAAAAGAAAACGTAAATAAAACTGTGTTTCTACGAATAACAATAATGATTTGGATAGAGTAAGGGGACCGCCTCCATGGTCTCGTGGTCTAGTGGTAGTGGATTGGGTTTAGTGTCCAGGTTTGTCACCTATCACATTGTGACACTGAAGTCCCTTCGGCTAACTCGAGTAGCCTGGTTGTACCTCTGCTTACATATTTAGGGATAAGGGCGTGAAGAGACTTTTTGAAAGGGATACTTTGGTTTCAGTCACTAATATCGTAACCAAAACTTGATGATAGAGTTTTACGACAACTACTCCAGGTAGTTTAAACATTTTTCGTACCGCCGTTTTACTTGTTTCTGCCACCATACAGTCAGTGCTCGCTACTGTCGTATTTCGGGTATAGGGAGTAAATAAGAATTGGCTAATTACGCAAAAACTAAATAAACTCACGCAAGAGGCCTCATATTCTAGCCCTCAGTCTTGTAATGCAACATTGGTGATATGTATTTTTTGTTATCAGAAAATCCGTCTGTTTGTTTGCCTATTAATTAAAAAACTCATTAAAGTAAGTATTTCTATTTTTTGTCGTCGTTGTAATGTGAAGTAATAATTACTGGGATAACACAAATCCGGTTTCAGTTTTTGTAGATCAGATGTTCAACGTAAATTTTGTGCTCTTTACCATTTGAACCAAATTTTTATAATACGTCTTTTAAACGTTCGTACAGTGAAATATACCTACATTGGTAGTACTTTCGTTGCGAACTAAATGAACTAGTTTTAAGTTATCGCTATCTTCTTTCAAATATAATAATAGAAAAAGACAAAATACGTTTAGTTCACAGAAAACGTTGAAAAACGTCAGAAACGGCCGGACTAATCTGACAAGTGCAAACTCTTTTCCTTTTTTTATTGGGAAAAAGTAGCAAACACTTAAAATAAGTTTAGTTTGTGTTCAGTAGAATTACCAACATTATCTACAAAATGTTTTAGTTACTTTTAATTAAACCAATTCAATAAAAATAAAGTGATGGCTATTTGCGTGGTGTACAGAAATTTACTCGTGTTATATAAATTATTGATAACGGTTGCGCAATGGGATACCGCAAGGAATGTCT
Organism: Calephelis virginiensis; assembly: GCA_002245475.1. Lineage (NCBI taxonomy): Eukaryota > Metazoa > Arthropoda > Insecta > Lepidoptera > Riodinidae > Calephelis > Calephelis virginiensis. Next base: position 134,726 of record NJDC01000923.1, read on the forward strand.
TGGGACCCTTTTTGTTGGTATGCTATGTGATAGCTTGAATAACGCGTAGTAAGCTAAGGAATGTGTGCGACTGAAATGCGTGAAATTCAATGCCTTTGTTTACGAGGCAAACTGATTACCACGCTAGTTTTACGGCACTGAAGTTAGTCAATGGAATCATTGTTATGCACTTTTTTAATAAATAATATTGTTTTCTTGCTATTACTTAATGTTGCAGCTACATATCTACATGCAAAACTCACTAATACTTTGAAACAACCAAAGGATGCAATAATTGATTGATTACTACAAGCGAGGGCTAAAATGCACTTTATATTTAATATAAATAAATCTCGTGTCACAATGTTTGTTCTCAATGGACTGCTAAACCACTTAACCGATTATAATAAAATTCGCACACCATGTGCAGTTCGATCCAACTTGAGAGATAGGATAGCTTACATCTCAATTTATAGCGAGCGAAGCCGCGGGTAACAGCTAATATCATATAAAACTATTAATCATGTCCAATTCACAACCACATCCTTTTTATTTTTTTATATGAAATTGTAAAGAAAATCTGCTTTTTCGAATTAAATTAAACTTAAATCGAATTTTCTGATGATAAAAAATACAAGCCCGCTAAGTTTTATTTGCCAAGTCTAGGTACGCAGTGAATGAGCCACTTTCTGGTCTGGTGGTAGTATTTTTACCTCCGCTATTAATCAGCCTCAGACTAAAATGTTATGCTTCGTAAGTAACGAGATACCCTTACCTCCAGATTGGAACACGACAAGGTTAGGTATTGATGCCATGATGGTATGAATAGTTACCTAAATAATATTTGCATTACAAAAATCACTATAACTAGGTATTCCGTGGAATCTGATGGATGCGCCCCAGCGATTGGTCCAATGTGGGCTAAAATAATGATGTCCTTATCATACAAACTTAATTTAAAGTTAAACGTGGATTTGGTCAACGCGTTGAAGAATTTTCCAAAAAAGAATATTGTTTAAATTTATTATTAAAATCATTATGTTTAAAATCTTTGTGCTTTAGTTTTTGCATAACTTTTTTGAGTGAGTTTTTCCTTTTTTATGTAAAAGCATCATATAGTTCACGGTACTGTGAAAATTTTCCACTGTATGATTACTGTTGATAACCTATGGATAATTACTCCCACAGACATGTATTATTTGTTATCTGTGATTCATCTAAATGTGGAATTAACCGTAGTAATCGTAAGATTGATAGGTCAAAATGAGGTCTCATAGCTGAACCAGATAATTTTTTTGCCGCACCCTCTATCTCAGATATAAATTATCCCCTTTTTTTAAGAAAAATTGTTCTGTTTTCATAACAATTTAGGTTCCATTTATAACTATTATTTAATTCCATTTATAAATGCTACTAATGATGTCAATATTATTATTTTTTCCTGGATTTAATCACGATAAAAGTCAGAATCGGCTGGATCTCTCTAATGACTAATAAATAATTTAGGCATGATGATGATGATCAAAAGATGACGATTAAAAATAAAGTCACATCCAGCAGGTAGGTAGGTATAACAAATACAGCGCACATAGAAGCACGTGGTGAACCATAAATATTCATAAATCGGTGTCAGTTTTCATAATTGTTTATATAACAAAAGGAAGTTTTTGTTCGTCACATCAGTTGATATGCCACCAGTTCTATGCCAATTAACCACACAGTAGCTAATAAACAACGGAATGTGCGATAATTTTGTAAAAACTTCTACAGTGGTACAGTTTTTTTGAGATTGGGTGCTAGGTAGGCGATAGGTTATCCATCTATCCATCCATCACATTATGGGATTAAGAAGCACCTTCAGCTTATCGTGAATGCCTTAGCTGAGACCGATGACTATTTAACTTTTAGATTTTTAGAAATAAGATTTAACATGGCCCCTGACTACCCCTGACTAAAGGTGAGCGCGAGCGCCATCTTGATATTGTCAGAAATTGCAAGGTACGGTTATGGTGTATGGCATTAACAATCTATATATTTACTAATCTCTGGTTGTACTTACTCCTAGGAAATCGAGGAAAACTGGTGTGAAGATACTAAAGTACCTACTTCTACAATGTAACCTTAAGGTAACGAACCTTTTTCCTAGGGTCCAGGCTTTCAGATTGCGAACACAAGTAACATCTTTAGTGTTATATGCGACTATTGTCTTGACCATTAGGAAAGCCACTTGGTGTTCGCCCTCTTGTGACATAAATCATGAAACACTGACCAGAAAATTTATAAGTAAAAGCGGTTAAATAGATATATTTGTAGCCAATACAAGCGTCATTTCATCCAGTTCTATAAATTTTCTGCCAAGTGCCAGTCAGACAATAGCCAACTATTGACACAAACAAATTAATAAATCAATGATTTCTTCAAACGGTATCGACAGAGACGTGGTTGGGAATAGTTTTATTGTAATTTGTAATACAAATTTCATGTATCTAAGACTAGTTGTTGGCTGCGACTTTGTATGTAAAGTAACTTTTCGTGGTAAGTGATAGGAAGGAGATTTTCCTGCAGGTAAAAGGTATCCTAAATATTGACCAGGGACTATCTACTAAGATAATTCTTATTCAAATTTAGTGAAAAATCGTCCAATAGTTTCGGAGTGAAAAGTGAACAAACCGACAAAAATCACCCTCGTTTTGGATTATGTCATATGTGTCCTGTGTAAAATACGTAGCAATTATTGTTTTAAAATATATTTCGTGTACAGATTTAGATTTGTTGCTGTTTGAAACGTTTTGTTTGTTTGTACAATGTACAAATATTCTTTAAAATTACATTTTTATAAAAAAGACATTTGTTTAGTGTTACCATATCTACTTGAAACTACCACAAATTACATTTTTGGTCTGTTTGAGGTGGTTTCAAAATTTTCTTCTCAAGGGAACTTCCGATTTTTAATGAGACTTTAATGAGACACATTACATATTTAATGAGAAATGAGACTTTTTTTTAATGAGACAGTTTATGATTGTTTAATAAGGATTCACTCGATTTTTTATTCCTGTGTTATAAAGTCGTGATGGTTGAGAGGCTAGAAAATTTCATAAGCTAATCTTTATTTCTATAATATCTAAACGGGTTCTCGCGGTAGCCGCGGGCAGCATCTAGTTGTAATAATATAAATTCCTACATTATAAACGTCAAATATTAAATTACATTCAAAAACCTTCAATTTATGGTTTTGGAATTGGCGCGCTAAGGTAAACAACATTAAATTAATTTATGTCTCTAAGCGACTATCTGTTACTCCCACTGATTTGAGGCAGGTCGTTAAATTGGTCCAGTTTCAGCTCAATCAGTGAAAAAATTGATATATGAGTTATCCTCATACCTACACAACAAATCTGTACTAATATTATAAAGCTGAAGAGTTTATTTATTGGTTTGCTTAAAAGCGCTAATCTCAGAAACTACTGATCCGATTTAAAAAAGTATATCAGTGTTAGATAGCCCATTTATTCAGGAAGGCTATAGGCTATGTTATGCCATAACGCTAAGAACAATAGAAGCATTCTGCCAATTAAGAATGGTTCAAAATTCAGGGATTTTTATCCTATTTATATTTTTCGTACAAACTGTTTCGTGACTGTCAATGTCAAGCGATACGAAGTTCTTTAGGTCGGCTAGTGTTATAATATACCCAGGTAAGTATCAAATCTCCCCGGTCCAGGATTAGATTTGTTCTTGTATTGACTATCTTAGAATGATATCATTGCCTTACCTTTTTCTGGTTACCTGTTCCTGTTGTCGTAATGTCGGTGCTCGCTATCGTCATATTCCGGTTTTGGTGGGATAGGCGCTTAAAATTAAAATTGTCAATGCAATCTTAATGTCTAGGCAATGTGTATTTAACGGTAGGAAATACGCCTATTTATTTGTTTTTCTTTACTATAAAAACGTAACTGCAGATATGGGTAATATAGGTAACAACAGTATTGAAGTTTATTAAAATATTTATATATATAGTAAAAATCTATTTCACCTACATATAGCACGCGACACAGAACAACAAAGTGATATAATATTATAGTGTGGATGGTGAACTAGAGAACACAGATAACGATGGATATTTGCCAGCCGCTGCCTAAATTATGTCAACTGTTTTTAAACTATTTTTGAATAACAGAAAGTTTGGAGACAAACAAAAAAGACTATGTTTATAAGCTTACACAAAAGTACCTGTAATATATCTATTGCTATTGTAGAATATCGCCTCTGTGGTCTAGCGGTCCCTCGTCGGACTTGACTTCTTGAGATTCCGGGTTCGATTTCCGGGTCGGGTAACAAAAAATAGAAAATTATTATTTTAATTTTCTAATAAAAATGTTGTTGCCTAGGATTGGATATGTGATAGGATGGCGATAGGCTTATCTATAGGCTTATCTATCTTATCTATATATAGGCTATCACATTGTGGGACTTAGTGTCTTCGGCTAGTCGTGGGTGCCCTGGTTGTGCCTCTGCTTACCTCTTCGGAAATATGAACGTTAAGATAAACCTGTTGTGTTATCTTCAAAAGCTATAAATTAGAGTAAGTGTTACGAAATTATATCTTTTTTTATTTTTGAAGTTTATCCAGATCAAACACTATGACTCAAGACTTTTAAAAATAAATAAATAGTCATTTCGGAGGAGTGCCCACAAACACCGAGATATTGCGTTATCACAAAAAGTTCAGTCGTCGCCGTTTGAAGAAGGCACGGCAAGACACTATAGCGCGTTCACTATTGTGAGCCTTTCCGCAAAGAGCACGTGGTAGATTACAGTTTGATAGACAGCCAACAAGGTGAAATGTTACTGTTTTGAGAGGCAATAAAGAGACGACAAATAGCGCGGGAAAATCACTGGAACATAGCGCCAGGTGGAGGAGTGCCAAATCTGTTGAACGGATCAATAGAACGTTATAATGGTTAGGTCAAAGAAACAAACGTAGTTGATACATTTCGTCTTCTTTTTACGAAGCAGTGACGAATTTTTTTTTATGAGTATTTAAACATAACTCATGCTTTCGGGATAATCGAAATGTAATAAAACAGAAACGAAACCCGTCTGCACTAAACGTGACGGATTATAGGTAACCTTACAAAAGTAACTATGGCAAACTATACCCGATTAAGAATTTAAGAAATCAAATGTTGAAACACTGAAACATAATAGACCATCTGCCTTCCTTGCCAGGCAGCTCGTAAAAGGCGAGCATAGGCTCACCGTCACTAACACCGTGATGTCTCACTAGGTGGTAGAGTTTAGCAGCGACTCGTCCGGATTAGTACCCTATTAGTAGTATTATTCCTGCCGCCATAACGACATGACGTGTTCCGGTTCGGAGGGTAAGGTAGCCGGTAAACTTACTTTTGCTCGAGGCCTAAGATCCCGGCCTCAGGTTGGCAACGCACCATTACCACCTTTGGTGTCTATAGGAGGCGAGAATTTCTTACCTTCAGGAAATCCGTCTGCTTGTTTGCCTTCCATTATCATAACAAAATTAAATGTCTTGAAAATCCTGAAAAATGTTAGCTTTATTTGTGAACTTTTGAAACTAAGAGCGAGAGGTTTATTTCGAGTAAGAGGCTTATTCTGGATCCTTTATGAAATAAAATAAAATGCACTTTAAGATTCCGGGCTTGTCTCCGCAAAAGTCTATCACCTAAAAATGGTAATAGTGCCGCTTTCGAGATACTTGGTAAGAGAACAGTTTGCCATTATTCTTCAAAGAACCCTGGAACCAACACTGGAAAGAAAATATACTGCGCTGCTTCTGCAAGAGAACATTTCAACTATGACATTTATAATTTCATTCTGAAGTATAGGAAATATTAATATCCCTTCCACGAAGTCGGAGCATCAACATTGCTAACAATGTTATAAACAGTGTAAAATAAACCGGCTATTTCTGAATCATAAATTAGGTGAACATGTATGATTGCTTGAATGAAAATAAACCAATCAAAAACGTTATACGAGACGATCACCGCGCGACGGCAGCGTGTTGATCGTGTATTGGCGGCTTTCCAGAAATTGGGAAGTTGGGTAATAAAAAAATGTGCATACAGAAAATTTAGACCGACTGTCTAAATTTTCTGTATGCACATTTTTTATTAGCTAGCATTAAAATAGTGCTGGATTTATTTTAAGAACCTGACGTACTAGTAAAGCTAAAAACCAAGCTGGATGGAAAACCAGAAAGAGCAAAATCCCACCACGTACACCACGGTACCCACGCTCGAACGTGAGGAGTGATGTTTATGAGCTATGCCCAATGCGACAAATAACCGAAAATAGAAGGATATCAAGTTATTTATGATATTTTTTATTTATGATATAAGTTATGTATAATATAAAGTCATTTATAATCTTTTAAAATAAATGATATCAGCAATATTTTCGACGTAGATGAACACATTTTTAAATAGGTATGAATATTGCACATAAAAACACATAAATAAATATGTTTTAATAAACATATTTATTTATGTGTTTTTTATTCCTTTAATGACAGTTTTTATACCCAGTCTTTATTCATAGGACACCGAAATCGCCGCTGATTTCTTGAATTTTAATCCGACACATTTCTATTATACATAGTCCGTATACAACCTTCACTTTAAAAAACCAGAAGTAGTTGATGGTGAAGAAAAATCTGTAATGAAAAGATAAAAAAGAAATAATGAAAATGTTTTTCCCCAACTTTGTTACGTACTTACGTATTCCTACATTATGTTTATGTTGTTTACACGGGATCTACGCAGTTGCGAGCTGAAATCAACATAATATATTTAGGATAAGAATGAA
>NJDC01000923.1:142599-162593 GCA_002245475.1 Calephelis virginiensis
TCGGAGCATCAACATTGCTAACAATGTTATAAACAGTGTAAAATAAACCGGCTATTTCTGGATCATAAATTAGGTGAACATGTATGATTGCTTGAATGAAAATAAACCAATCAAAAACGTTATATGAGACGATCACCGCGCGACGGCAGCGTGTTGATCGTGTATTGGCGGCTTTCCAGAAATTGGGAAGTTGGGTAATAAAAAAATGTGCATACAGAAAATTTAGACCGACTGTCTAAATTTTCTGTATGCACATTTTTTATTAGCTAGCATTAAAATAGTGCTGGATTTATTTTAAGAACCTGACGTGCTAGTAAAGCTAAAAACCAAGCTGGATGGAAAACCAGAAAGAGCAAAATCCCACTACGTACACCACGGTACCCACGCTCGAACGTGAGGAGTGATGATTATGCTATGCCCAATGCGACAAATAACCGAAAATAGAAGGATACAAGTTATTTATAATATTTTTTATTTATGATATAAGTTATGTATAATATAAAGTCATTTATAATCTTTTATTGAATCAGGCGTTACTTTGCGGAAATCCATTATAAAAGATGTAAAATAAGCCTTTATTTTGCTAATTCCGCGTAAGCAGTGTAACCGTTGTGGCAAATAATCCGGTGTGTGTGTGTATAAAACGAGTGGTGTGTCTCGTGTGTCGTCGTTTGTACGGTACGGTCGAATTCCTGAGGATGCCTCGGTGTAGAGGCGAAACGTACGTCGAGTGCGATTTGGTGTTCTCTGTGGTGAGTGCTTCGACAAAGTTGGCGAAGGACGTGACAAGTGGTTTTGTTTCCCGTGTTCGGACTCTATTTGTGATCTGGTCGCGGAGGTGGGAGGTGGGAACTTTAGGTAGGGTTGTCACATGTAAAGAACGTGACAATTTATATTGTTTCCCGAGCTCTTCCTATATTAGTGTTCTGGTCGCGGAGGTGGGTGGTGGGAACGTCAGTTAGGCTTGTCACATTCTGTGTCGTTTGGAGGATTATTTGCCACAACGGTTACACTGCTTACGCGGAATTAGCAAAATAAAGGCTTATTTTACATCATTTATAATCTTTTAAAATAAATCATATCAGCAATATTTTCAACGTAGATGAACACATTTTTAAATAGGTATGAATGTTTCACATATGTGAAAATGTGTTTACATAAACATATTTATTCATGTGTTTTTTGTTTATTTAATGACAGTTTTTATACCCAGTCTTTATTCATAGGGCACCGAAATCACCGCTGATTTCTTGAATTTTAATCCGACACATTTCTATTAAACACTGTCCGTATACAACCTTCACTTTAAAAAACCAGAGGTAGTTGATGGTGAAGAAAAATCTGTAATGAAAATATAAAAAAGAAATAATGAAAATGTTTTTTCCCAACTTTGTTACGTACTTACGTATTCCTACATTATGTTTATGTTGTTTACACGGGATCTACGCAGTTGCGAGCTGAAATCAACATAATATATTTAGGATAAGAATGAAAAGAAACATATATTTAGGGTGGCCATATTTTAATGATTTACCAGTACATGTTTCACTTGTTTGGCGTTCGTACCTTACGTGATATTGATATTAGAAAAAGAATCAGACGAAGATAGGCTCATCTGTCAATTATCCCTTCTCTCGTAAGTTTCTGTTCACCGCTGAAAGTTGCAACCTTGTGACTCAAATAGTCACAAGGTTGCAACTTTCAGCGGTGCAACCAGATTAGATCAAAATATTTATAATTTTAAATCAGAGGTTCCCAAACTTATTTCATGCAACGCCCACTTTGAAAATCAGTTGTTTTGTAGCGCCCCCCCCTCGTTTTTTTCTTGTCAATAACCTCAATAACATATTTGTTGCGCCTAGTTTAAAAAAAACATTTTTTTCAAGATTTATACCGCCCCCCTCTAGGCTTCCAGCGCCCACAAGGGGGCGTTATCGCCCACTTTGGGAAAGGCTGATTTAAATGAAAACTGCATGTAGCACTTGTAAATAATTCAAGATATTGAAGTTTGTTCTTGTTCTCAATTTAAAACTTGTTTTAAATGATATCATAACGAACGCCAAAGAAAAGAAGTGATATTTAGTGCTGCCCAATTCTCTTAATATCTCTTCAGCGTTTAGTCTCAGAATATTTCGATTAACAAACTGTTCCAACGACTCCCTCACTTCTTTGACGAAACTAAAACATCTGTGACTAGTGTTTTCTGTTTATTTGAAATAGTATATTAAATAACTTAAATTAGGTTTTAGATAACGATGAGAATCATTATTAAATTTTATTTTATAATTCAGAAACATTTTGCAACTATGTATTTATTTTTATCTTCATGTTTTCAGTTCAATCTTTGACCGGACTTACATGTTTTACATATTTAATGTAATTTTTTAGTTGGGCTATCCCACCCAAGTAATTGTTAAGATACCTACTGATTTACTTTATTGTGCAAATTTGGGGATTTAATTTTGAGGCTCTTTTCAATAATGAAGAGTTCGTCGACGGTGATGTAAGTTTTGAAATTTTAATACACGTGACATTCAATTGAAATGCAATTTTATATTTTTTAAACAAAGAACTGTTTACAAACACCATGCACCTATGTAAATCTAAAAAAGTGTTTCTAAGATCAATAAATCATTTCTTTCATTATTAAAATTATTTCAAACTAACTAAATTTAACACCGAATTTCTACAAAGTCCATCACAACCAAAAGAAAATGCGCAACAAACATTTTGTGCTTCAACCTTAAGCACAAGGACATTCCCGAAAGTACGTAATAATTGGCACCCCTACATATACATAAAACCCACGCACTTCTGCGTAATAAACGCGACCTACTTCCGCAATTGGAGGGTTCGGTCGTTGCCAAGGACGTCAGAGTGGGAAAGACGTCTGTGTTAGAGGGAGAGGGGTGTCAAACAAATTTGACCCTGATAGTAAGCGCCTCCCGTAGGATCGATACAGGAAGCTTCAGGGGTCGTGATGTCATCGACCGGTTTCTATGCGGAAAATTACGCAGTTCTGTCGAAGTGTAGAGCAGTAGGACAAAGAGTTTCAGTTTGAAAGAAAACAATAGTAACTACCGAATTTTTAAACCTTTTTTTGTATTATAAGACGGCAAACAATGAGGCAAATTTACTAATGGTCATAAATAAACTTTGCATAAAGATATCAAAGATGTTGATCGTGCGTTGTCAATACTAGGGAGGTCGTATAAAATCGTTTGCAAAAGTAGGTCTCCGTGCCCCCGTGTTGGTCCGGGTCTGCTAAGAAGAATAGACGATTTCCCTCTCTGCCAAGCAGCTCGTTAGAGGCGTACACTGTTTAAAATCTACATACATATAGGTCAGTATCATCAAGACCACTGGTGATAGAGTGCTTTGCACCAATTTGCCAGGGTAGGGATCCACCGCCTAGCGAGTTTGCCTGGATATTCCGGTTCGGAGGGTAGCGTAGCCGGTAAACTTGCACAATTGGCCTAACATTCCTACCCCGGTTGTCTCTTATCATTAGATCCGTGTGCTTGTTCGCTATCTTATAACATAGAAGACAAATAACGTGTTATGGTATGTTATGGTATATTTGATACCTACTCTAAGGTATATCACTCACAAACTAAATTGTGGTTAGATTAATTACTATTCGTGTAATTTGGCCATAGACGTTTTCTTTTGTATTGCTTGCCAGCTGTTTTATTGATGCCAATTTTACATCCAGCTGTGAGTTGATGAAGCTCAAGATGTTTCCTTGAATTCTATTAAGACTATCATCATCATTAATATTAAGGTTCAGTTCTTAGCTACTTTTTCTTCTCGTATTTGAAAAGTCCGATAACAACATAACATAATATTACCCATTAAAAATACTTATGTATCTATTTAAAACTCTGCTCTTGTCGGTGAAGAAATGTTCACTTAATTTGTTTTACGCTTTATTTTTGATCTCCTGGTTTCCTCCTCCTCCTATGTTTGTTACGCTATCTACTTTTCCCTTTATCTGACTTTATAGAGGTTTTCCTAGTTAGCCCTCTCTGTCATTCCTTCTATGTTTTGTTTAATAATAGTCGTCTTTGTGGTCTAGCTGTTCTTTGTCGGACTTGAATTATCGAGGTCCTGGGCTCGATCTCCGGATCGGGCAGAAAAAAAATGTATATTTTCGGCTTTCTAATAAAAAGTACATTGCCCGGGATTGGATATATGCCCCGTTTTCGATAGGCTTGCCAACCATCACATTAAGGGTCTTGTCTTCGGCTAGTCGTGGCTTATGCCTCTGCCTACGCCTTCGTAGATATGGGCGTGATATCTTCTACTTACTTTTTCTTTAATAATATTTTTCAAGTGTATGTTGTAAAAGTAGTGGCCGATAAAGTAATTACAATAAACTAAATTACCTATAATGGCAATCTCCAATGTCCACAGAAGGTTTTACTGTTGAAGTCACTTCCTTTTTGATTGATGCTAAATATTTGATAATTAAATTTATTTTTAAATATTTTGTAAAAGACACTGAAGTCTGAACTTTGAAAACAATTTTAATCTTAACTTTTCTTTTCAGGTAAATAATATTTCTGCTCCATGTTATTTTCATTATCACGATGGTAAGAACATTTCTTTATATTTAGTACTGGTAATAGGTTTTGGACGATGTTTTGTAAGAATAGTGGAAGTAGGTATGTTTTTTTAGATGCTTTTGTGTCAAAACGTTTTTTTTGACTGTTTTAGCATATCATATAAAATACACAGGTATATTGTTTATTCACACTTTTAGGGTACATACATGAATACTCTCTGTAAATATCTGTGTCTTCGAAAGTATTTCTAGTCCAAAATAAGTAATAGTAATTACTTTATAATTATTATCATTTACATGAATGAAGAAACATGAAAAAGCAACAAATTATTTAAAGATTTTGTATTTATGTTTTTGGTTTACAAGCATGTAAGGAGTAAGGATTAATAATAATATAAGGATATAAATTAATGTCAATGAAATGGCTGAATTAATTTTTGTGGGACTTCAATAAAAATTAGGGAGAGTTATAATGCGATATACCTATGCCCTATTTTTTATCTTTAAATTAAAAAAATCTCATGTTAACTTCAACGCAAACCGAGTCATATGCGCAGTTCATTGATAAATAAAATAAGACATTAACTTGTTAAACATAACTTAAAAAAACTTTTTATTATGTTATTCTCAAAAACAGGCAATAGTAGGCAAGTGAGAAAGCTACCTTATGGATAGCAGTCGCCACTCGCCAGTCTCCTTTTAAATAAGTGTTTATTAGCCATCGATATAAAAAAAAAACACTGCTTTTATCCTTTAGAAGGAGATACAATGCTTAAGAAATAGAAATAAAAATCCTATAAAAGGGGCATCAGTTTCCATAGCTCGATGAAACTCCACGTGCTTAATTAGGTTCTTATATTGCCAAGGGTTACAAATTAATGAAATTGTACAATTCTATATCTACCTAGGTATCATGTTTGTTGATTTATTAAAATCGGTTTAAAAAATCGAGATCCTTTTCATATTCAAACCGGAAAAAATAAAAAAATCTTAGTTAATAAATTAAACAACAAGAGGAACATTTTGGGTTTGCAGAAAAAACAAAATGGGAAAATCGAACGAAGCACCGGCAGTCCACCAAGTTGGGTTTTTAAATATTTCTCTGAAAGTAAAACATCTGATGTTTGTGCTGCATAAAGATAAAATCGCTTTCACCTTTGACCTTTAACGTCTCACCATTACGTAACCGCCGACTTCAGAAACCTTCGATTGAAAACTGCGATAACCAACATGAACACGTACACACGTATACATACGTACAAATATGAACACATTCAGTTAATTAAATTTAAAAAATAATTCAATATATTTCCAGAATCTATTAGGTATCTTATACCTATATAAAAATCAATTGCTGTTCGTTAGTCATGCTAAAACTCGGGAACAGATGCACTGATTTGGCTAATTCTGGTTTTTAATTTATGGAAGTCCAGGGAAGGTTTAAAAGATAAAATAATAATGCTAGGAAACTAGGAAAAACAACTTTTAAGTTTTCCCAAGTTCGCCGGAACAGCTAGTCTATCTATTTAAGTGAAATGTAGATGATTATGAATGTGGATGATTATTAAATTAAATGACGTTTTCTCACTACGAAACTACCTAGCTAGCTAAGTAAATCTTAACAAAAAAAGCAATAAAATGTAAAAAAAAAGAAAATACGTATATAGGTACATGATTAACAATTTTAAAATACAGTTAGGATAATCAATTGCATTGCAGTCGAACTGCTGAAACCCACTTAAGTTTCCCATAAAGCCAAAAAGTATTCTCATTTAAAAAAATAATATATTTTGTGGTAATTGCTTTGATAGAACAACATCATTTAGGTATGTAGTCGAAATCAATTAGGTACATACGTAGATATTATTATGTAATTATATGTCAAAAGTCATTCTTAACTAAATTTAAAAGGGACCACATGAGAAGCACTCTGAAATTTTAAAACTCAAAATCGTTAAACTTATAATAAAAACTTTAGAATTATCTTCTACCTACCACATAAAAGTAATCATCAGTAGGTACTTAAAATATAGGTTATTTCCGCAGATTTTTAAAACTTTACCCATCTCTATTATGTAAAGGCATAGGTATGTCTTAAAGTATCTTCACGCCCATATCCGCGAAGAGGTAGGCAGAAGCACAACCACGACTAGCCGAAGATACTAAGTCCCACAATGTGACAGGTGGCAAGCCTATCGCCAACCGGGCACATATCCTATCCCGAGCAATATTTTTATTTTATTAGAAAATTGGAAAAACCCATTTTGCTTTTTGTTGCCCGACCCGGGATTCGAACCCGGGACCTCATGCAGTCGAGTCCAACAACTGAACCGCTAGACCACAGAGGCGATTAGGTATGTAGGTATGTCTTTGTGTATTTAATCAAATATCACTAAAATATTGACATTAACTACCCAAGATGGATTGGTTATGCCATTTTTTGGCTGTGATATTAATTCTGTGCCTTAAAATCAGCTACTCTACATTAGAACACCACAATTGCGAGCTCTCACAGCAGCAGGATAAGCAAAATGATGGAAACGAGGCTCCATCATATTCATTTAAATATCTACATTTCTAAACAATTGCCTTTTGTTACTACGGACAGATAAACCGGTTTATTTTTCGTGTTGGGTCGTCAAATGTTCGCGTATATAACTCCGCATATTTGTGGGTCGAGGCCACGGAGACTGGTGACGTAACCCGTGTTTATAATCAAATTGATATATTTATGATTATTGACTTGTTTTTCTATTGTTAATGGGTATTATCTTTTTATGAGAATAGAAGGGTTTTGGCGCCATCGAGAGAAAAGATGGTCGAAGTTTTTTTCATAATTATTGAATTTCGTGTTAATATTGAGTGAAATTAGTCAATTTTGGTGGCATTTTGTACAATTTTGTTCAGTGAAAGTGCACAAATGAAATAATCATGAAGAAATTAGCGTATCGTATATTTCCTCGTTGCCGCCAAAACTCAAGAAAATTCAATGGCTATTTGAAAAATACGTTTTTTGTAAACCGTTATTATGTATTGTTAACAAAGATCGAATATCCTAATGTTATAAAAAACGGCGTGAAGAGTCTATGGATAAGCAAGCGTCAAGAAAAAAAAAATACGAAGTTTTTATGTCGTTATTTTCTTACCCCGCTCAGTGCGAGTACCGAAAGATAAGCAATTTCATTCTAAAAATAAACTTAGTAATCTTACGTGTAAATTGGAATAATTTTACTACGCAGTGTTGTTTTGCCAAAAAGCTGCATGATGCTGCAGTCCCAGGACTTGAGCCACAATGTGTTTTTTCAGTGATTCAGCACAGATTAAAGCACCTACAAGAACACAAACTAGCCAGGTAGAGTAAAGTAGTAAGAAATTACACTAAGCGCTATTGCTAGACTGTTGTTACTAAGTAGTTGTAACTTGTTACGTGTGTATTGTACGGTTATGGAAAGTTTCCTAATTAAAAACATTTAATTGTTTTCAAAAATTACGCCTAACACAACGTTATTTTTATTGCGACTGAAATTTTAACACGAATAAATTACGGTGTGTTTGTTTACTTAAAGTTAATGTTCTGACAATAGCTGAAATGTTGTCTCTTTTACTCCTTTGCAATAAGTAATAAGCTATCACACTTACTCTATAATTAGACTATTATAGTAAGTGGTAGAGTGAAGCAGAAAGGTACCATTATGATTCCTGCATCCACAGCATCAGTGCTCGCCAGTAACAGGTTCTGGCTGGAGGGTAGGGATGTGAGCTTGCACACTTGGCATAAGATTCCGACTATAGGATAGCGTTGCACCAGCATATATTCATAGGCAATGGCTGTCTCTTCCTATCTCTTACTAAAGTTTTTCTCTACTGCCCAATCACCTTTGTAGAGAAATTTGTGTCGAAGGTTATTAAATATGTAAAGATTCACCAAATAAGTGACGGGTAAGGAGGATGATACGAATCTTTCTTTTCATACGGATATATGGGTATCCGGCACATCACTAGTTAACATTAAAATAACTTACAGCTAATCTACGGGAAAAAGTACGAATAAAAATAGATAGGTTAGTATATGCTAGTAGGTGCCTTTATTAAAACTCCGACAATTAATCGATATTATTAAGTATAACCTGGTAGGTGTGACTCAAAAACCACTTCCTAGATCATTAAATAGATTGATTAAATTTAATTAACTTCATGATAAGCAGCGACTGTAAAATAAAAAGTAAAAGGTCCAGACAAATATACTAAAAATATATTCAACGGTTAAAGATAACGTATTTACAAAAAAAAAGATTTATTTTTTTATTTTCAGTTTTTTAACTTTGACGAGGATTAGATAAGAGAAGGATCAAATAGATCTGTGATCAAAACGTGACCAGGATTATTTATGTCAGACCTGTGAGTACGTCTGCCAAATTTTCCTATAAAAAATAACAGAAAAATATAAGATTACGGGTATTATTCGCTATACTTCAACCTTGGCCAGCGAACAAGCGCCGTTTTAACGACTCCGGGCACGTGTTTGTTATAAATTCCACCTTTCAAGGCTACCAAACTTGTTTCTAGTGATATGTATACTAATGTCACCGGTACGGATCATCTAATGTTGAATATTTTGCAAAAAAATTGTAAATCACTTTGAATTTGCATGTGTTATCAGAAACGGAATTGACACAGAATTTCGCATATAACTGAACGTTATTCTAGTTATGGGTACCTTAGTACCTATTAAGTATTACACATTTTGTGGTTATGCGCAGTATCACTAGGTACTAGCGCCCTTTGCAAAATGTGTTAGTACAGAAGTATATTAAAGAACTAACATTTTTAAATTTTATTATCTAGTCTTTCCATCACTGTAGGTAACTTTTTTGCTAAATTTAGGAAATACACAGGAGTATCAGATGTCCGTTTATACCCTGCGATCGGGACGATCGCCCAATCGCGTCCTACACTAACGACAACGCCCCGATGAAGCTTTTAGATCTGACAGTACAAAGTGCTTTTCGTCAAAACTTGCATAATTTTGAGGCTTTTTAAAGGCGAGTATTACTGTTGCCGATTAACTGTTATATCACTTTATGTATAGTTGGTGGGATAAATGTCGGAATATCTGGACTCCACTTTCTTTTATAATAACTAGTGGTCGCCCATTGGTCGAAATTTAAGCATAATAAATTTTAATATCTTGTTGATAAGAACGCCATCTTCATTTCTCACGAAAAACTACTATGTTTCCAAACTTTTTAGTGCGCCATCTGTGACCTGTTATCGTTATTATTTGTTTGTGTGTGTCAAATGCATGGTAGTGTAGGTAATGTTTTATTTATTGACTTAATGTACTATATACGCATTATTATTGAAAAACATTAGCATTCTGCATTTCTCCTACACATAAAGTATAAGTGTGCCAAATTTTATGATCCTGCGTCCGCGCCATTTCGTAAAAAGGGGTCCAAAGTTTTGGCATCACGTATTAATATAGAGATAACACCTCAGAACACAAGTATCCAAGCTAGAAATAGGATCCGTATCGCAATACAGGATCGAACTAGTCCAGGCTCTAATTCTTTTAAAATACAATTTATGTTTCATTGTCACTATCAATATTATGCAATTTTGTAAATTTTTACTTTTTAAAAGCACATTTTCTAAATGAACTTACAATTTTAAATCTTTTTTGCAATAATCCGCTCTGACTGCTACAGAAACAAAGAAACAGTTACATAATTTCGCGAATTCAACTCAGTCTTGATCCTCGACTCCTTTGAAGAAGATTGGCGAACTGCTTTTTAGCCAAGCAACTCGTAATAGGCCCACTTCACGACCGGCTATGATAGACGATCACAGAATATACGGTGATTGCTGCAGCTGCCATAATTGCGCTACTGTCCATACGATCTGGCATTCCTCACTAAATTATAATAATATACCCATATAGGATTTCCGCTCTTACTAATAGACATACTGTAATCGTAGAGACAACTGGTTCCTATAGACACCATAGATGTTATAGGTGACACAATACTGTTATGTGCTCTAAGTATTTTGTAACAATTTCATAATGCACAGATTTCACAGATAAATTAATTTCATTTCACGTCTGCAAGCTTACTAGCTTCTCTCTTCAATACGAAACACCTAAATGACAAACACTGATACCATCGGAAATAGTTAAGATGTTGATATTAATCTAAGCGAGTGTTGCACGTTAATCTACCGCCTGTTATGACTGGCTGCTCTATTGCAATAATCTAGTAACCACCATCAAGCGATGGGGTCATCAAATCTCAACATCCCAATCATAGATTGAGCTTCCTATAGGGCTAAGGAGTAGACATTAATGTAAAACACAAAACATCTGTTAAGGATTCGAACTCAAGCCGTGATGAATCACGTTGTGAAGCCTAAACGCTGATCCCTTAAGCTTCATATTCGGTAAATTTTGCTCCAACATTACTAATAATTAGGTATAGCTTAATATTGAAAAACCGCAAGTCCTACCGCACACAAATACGAACTAAATACTGAGCGAATGATCGGAGATAATGGAGGCGCCCGCAATCATGGCCCCGAACTTCTTTTGATGAATGTCCGTAAAACCGACGAAGACGATTACACACATTTACCAACGATTTTGGGCGATCACAGACGATTAAGCCCTCTACGATTACTACCGTGAACTTCTGCTATCGCCTATCATGACCGATTGTGAAGCGGAACTATAAGGTTCGTTTGTTTTTCAATACTACAGCGACTATTGCTTTGTGTAGGCTCGATTGTTTGGTTTCATCGTCGCTTGTACTTTTTTAACGTAAGAGCCAGTAGTATATATACTAACACAAGAGGCTTAATGGACCTGTTTTAATACAGACTGTTTTTCTATAAGAAAATACGCCCGTTTGTTTGTCTTTGTAATTTATTTAATAAACCTAAATATAGTTTAATCAATGTAAAATAATATTTAAGTATTGAATAATATAGTAAAATAAAAAATAGCATATTAGTAACATTATCTGTGTCACAAATGTAATGGCGGCGATAAGTAATCTTTAATGTCAACAATGACAGTAATTGTCTGATTACGCTTTGTTAATTTAATATTCTATTACACAATCATAATATAAAACTAGCTGTTTACCCACGACTTAGTATGACATTTTCATTCAAACTTTCTTACTCCGTTATAGTTCATTAAGGGTTGTTTTATTTTAAACAGCTTATATATTTGTTTTATTTTAACCTATGTTTAAACTTTGTACTTTAAGTGTACGCAAATTAAATTTAATCAAAATCAGTCCAGCAGTTTATCCGTGAAATATTTTCGCATTTAAAATAATAGTCTGAATTTTCGCTATACGGTTTTTTAAATTTTTCCGGTTCCTTGATGTATTGCGTCTCATATATTGTGCATATGAATACAGGAATAAGGATTGACTCTTC
The DNA here is from genome assembly GCA_002245475.1 of Calephelis virginiensis. Lineage (NCBI taxonomy): Eukaryota > Metazoa > Arthropoda > Insecta > Lepidoptera > Riodinidae > Calephelis > Calephelis virginiensis. The sequence continues at coordinate 154,610 of NJDC01000923.1, forward strand.
TGTTCTTTTTTGGACTTGGGCCCAAAGCTCTGTATTGTGCTTAGACCTTAATATTTTTGTTTATGGAAGAGGAGGCATACAAGCAAACCGTTTGCCTAATGGAAAGTGTAACATCAGAGGTCTACAGTTTCGTTGTTGTCCTTTCAAAAATGATTAAGCGTCTTTTTTGAAAACATCGAACCAAGTGGTAATGTTTTGGATATGCTACCACAAGCAATTATTATTAATAAATAAAAATAAAATATATTTATTTCAGTAAAAAACATTAACATAACTAGCATGGTGTGGAGATCTTCTTTTAAGTAATTCATTACTTGTGTTAGAAGATCTCACTCTTCCTTTATCTAACTAACATTATTCTTGAAGATTTTATTTTTCCTATTCTTATAAGTAGTTTTATAAGCGTATAACAATATTATTGCATATCGCCTCTGTGGTCTACCGGTTCGGGTGTTGGACTTGACTGCATGAGGTCCCGGGTTCGAATCCCGGGTCGGCCAACAAAAAGAAAATTGGATTTTTCCAATTTTCTAATAAAAAAAAATGTTGGTCGGGATTGGAAATGTGCCCGGTTGGCGATAGGCTTGCCACCTATCACATTGTGGGACTTAGTGTCTTCGGCTAGTCGTGGGTGCCTTGGTTGTACCTCTGCCTACCTCTTCGGGGATATGGACGTGAAGATACATTGCGTATATAATTATTCCAATGATGTAGTGCGAGGCAAAAATGACTGCGGAATCGTACTATAGATGAACGCCATGTAGTAGGAATATATGTTGCATAAAACCCATTATTTATTATATAAGAGAACACTCGACAATGTTGGTAACAGACACTCGTTGTTCGTCAGGAACTGCGTCGCAAAACTTTGTTTCTCGTGACAACGTACGTGACTTCTTCTCATAATATAATATTCCACAGAAAAGATGACTTCATTCAATGGTGTCTCTATTCAAAAGGTTGTATGGAACCCAGCTTACATATCTTCAGTTCCCTAGCATTCAATTCAGTAAACACCAACATAACGGTAATGGTCCCACATGAACTTTTCAGGATAAAAACTATCCCTTGTGTTAATCCAAGATACCCTCTATGTGTGTGTGTCAAATTTCATGAACACCCGCCTAGCAGTTTTTGCGTGAAGGAGTAACAAACCAACATACAAACTTCAACATTTATAATATTAGTAGGATAGTGGTAAGCTGTAATGATAAGTGTTATAGCAATACTGTTCTGGGTAAACTGACCATTTTTTTAAGCTCAAAACAGGACGTCCATATATTATCTGTATGGATGGACCATAGGCACTATAATATATATATTATTATATATCTATTAGGTAATATGACCAAATGGGAAAATGAACAAAGGCGTCTAACCCATATAACAATGAAAATAAACACAATTTTTTTAATGTGCTTTATTTAGTGTGCACATTCATTAAAATTATTTTTATTATAAGAAAAAGAAAGAAGTTATTACCAGCTTCAATAAAACAACTTTTCTGTGGCAGTAATTACTAAATTATATGCAACATATTTTTTAGTTATATTTATATTTTTCGGAGGAACAAATTTGCTTTAATAATATTTAAAATCAACACCATCTTGTGTTGATTTTAAATAAGCATAAAATTCTTGACACGTTTATCACGAAAACGGGACTATTTTGCGTCCCGGAACATTGTACGGGGACAACGGGACGTGTGGTCGAATAAAGGGACAGTCCCGTTTAAAACGGGACGTATGGTCAGTTTAGTTCTGGGTGACACTGAGAAGACTATATAATGTCCGTAACGGCTGACTCGGTTCCGGTGTATTAACAAAAACCTTTATGGACTAAATTATCTGGTCACCAATGTGGGAAGACCTTCATGATAACATTGACATATTCAATAGATAACAGAAATAGTATTCATTGATACGAGTATTTGATCAGCTGGTGAATTTAGTAAATGTGTAACGGTATTTGATTGAAAATCGCAAATCTCAAGGTTTATTTAATATTTTCTTTGTTTAGGTGGAGAACATACCAACACCGTGACTAATTTCAATTACTATTATTATTATCGCCTTTGTGGTATAGCGGTCCGGCGTTGGACTTGACTTCATGAGGTCTTGGGCTAGACCTAGTCGGACAACCAGAAGAACATGTATTATTTTAATTTTATAATAAAAATAACATTTCCCGGTATTGGATATGTACCCCGTTAGTGATAAGTTTGTCACCTACCCTACCACATTGTGGTACTTAGTATCATAGGCTAGCCGAGGGTACCCTGGTTGTGCCTCCGCCTAGCGCATCGGGGATACGGGCGTGAAGATACTTATTTTTATAATTCCCACCATTTTTAAAAAAAACTTTACACATTAAGTTGATATAAAAACTTTACAAAAATTATACACTTGTTGAGAGATTGCTTAGCGTTTTTAGTATACTTAAATATATCTAGATCTAGAAATACAAATACCGTCAAAACATTGTTATGTAGTGTTCTCATAACGAGACCACATGGCTCGTACTTCGAAAAAGTTAGGAGATATCATGTAGAGCAGCCTTTCCCAAAGTGGGCGATAACGCCCCCTTGTGGGCGCTGGAAGCCTAGAGGGGGGCGGTATAAATCTTGAAAAAAATGTTTTTTTTTTTTAAACTAGGCGCAACAAATATGTTATTGAGGTTATTGACAAGAAAAAAACGAGGGGGGGGGGCGCTACAAAACAACTGATTTTCAAAGTGGGCGTTACATGAAATAAGTTTGGGAACCTCTGATGTAGAGTCAACATTTTCACTCAGCAAGCTCTATCTTAAAACCCTTTCATCATCTGCTTCGCTTTTTTGACGCAAAGGTTATCTGATAAGACCGCCTTTGCGTACACATTAATTACTATCTTTTTTATGATTATTAATAATTATAGCCGTTAATTGTCTTTAAGCATTTAGTTCAAAGTTCAAAAAATTGGTGTTTTTAAATTTTACACATATGTTTGTTACGCGATAACTCGGCCAGCAACGAATAGATTTTGATGGTTCTTTTTTCGAATGATGTCACTGTGTTAGTGACAGTAAAACTATGTTCACCATTTACGAGCTGCTTAGTAGGAAGGCAGATGGTCTATTTTGCAAAGGAACAACTTAATGTTTATTAATTAAATTGCTCCTTTGCAAACTTTGCAAATTTCCTGGTTGAAAGAAAGATGTGTAGAATATTTAACGGTAATCTCAGGCGAGGTAAGCAATTTTACCGGCTGCCTTACATTCAAAATCGAAAGACAATAATGGCGAGAGCTGATAAGATGGTGACAGGAATAGATAACGCTGTAATACCAATCTAGAAAAAAAAAGTGTTAGGACTCTACCACGTACTGTGAGCAAGCTATATGGAATAAAGTTAACTAAAGCGACACTAATATTCTGACTAGGTACTTATATCCGAAGGTTGCGCTTAATTGTTAGAAAAATCCATGCAATAAAATATTTCCTTAAGAAAGAATTACATGAACGTGGAAGTGTTGCCAGTTACAAGAGATGACGTGATTTATGGCCATTTCGTAACAAACGAGGTAAACTTGTGACAGCCGTCATGGCCTTGGTATTTACTGCGGGAATACACGGACCAAAGGGTTTTTTAAACATATGTTTTAAAGGGAGTTTGTCCTAAGACATGTCAACGCCATTGTAACCAATTTTCCTGTTTTCTTACAATTGATAAATTGTTTTGTGCATGATGTCTTCCACTGTTTTTATTTAGGGTTTATTAAATTTTTAGGGTTGGTTGGAAGAAACCTGTAGACCTAGAGTTAAGCCCACCTTTTGTGCATTTCCGTTTATCACTGTCCATGTTTTATGTCATAAATTGTATACAATAAAGAATTAAACAAATAAATAAACCTCAAGCACTGTTCTGCTGAAATTGGATTGCGATAGATGTGCTTCTAGTATCAACATCTATGGATAAAATAAGTTGACAGCAATGAAAGTGGACAACTACAAATAAAAATAGTGCTCAATTAAACCAGATATATGATTGTGAGTGGGATAAACTGCGTAAGCCTCATTTTAATGGGATAAGACAGCTAACGTGCAAACGGCTCTGCTGCTATTACCAAAGCCGTGGCCTAGAGACACCATTGTTGTTTAGTAACCGTGGTGTTAGAGATATTTTGTGCAGGTCTATAAGCTACTCTCCCCTCCAAAGTGGAACATAGCAATGCCAAAAACTGTCATAATGGTCTGTCTAGCTAACGGTAGATTCATAACCAGGCGAATTGCTTCACAGTATTCTATTACTAGTGTGTATTGTTTGTAATGGAGAATTTTAACTTACTAGCTGCCAGACAGGAAAGCATGGGGCCTGTACTACATACTTGACAACTTGAGGAAAATGTCGACACTGCCAGCACTTTATTCTGTTACACCATCCTTTCCTGTTACGAAGCTCTGGTACTAAGCAGACTTGCATACAACTACTTGTCCGTGATATTTAGTCCGTAAATTCTTGGTGTTTATATAAAAACCCTGTTCACGAATAGGATCTAATCCTTAGCCCTAACGATGCATTAAATTTCTGCGAAATTTGGAATCCTATGTTCTCATTTAGCAACTATAAGGGCCAGCTTATCCTTTATTCCTGTATGTCTCTTGTCCTTGAAATCAATCTTTAGTCTCTCACACATCAGTGGGAACAGGTCCGAGCGTTAGCGTTACAGTAAACAACATTATCTTATCGCAGGCCCGCTATTTACGTTCCTTATTGCTATAATATGTTTACTCAAACATCGTCTGCGAAATAACTAGGTTGTCTGAACACTGATAGTCTTATACGTGATCACAATGTCGTCTTAATTTAGATCAGAGGTTCTCAAACTCGTTAAAAGTAATAGCACATTCATTTTTAATTATTTACGGAAAGAAACAATAATGTGTAGAACGGAATTGATTTAATTGGGTTATAGTTTGCCATAAACCGAGATGAATTTTCGCTAACTTCCTACCTAGGACTACTTAACTTTTCTACTAGACCTTCGGGTTCATTAGGAACCTACATTAGAAATTGCTGATGCAGAAGATACCCAGAAATTCTATAACAACTGAATGTTTTCTAATAAGAGAATGGACAATAAACAAGTCTGTCGTCCCATAACCACCACCCACAGATATTTGCAACATCACCAAAATCATAGAAGCTTGGCCTACATCGTAGGAGTAAGTGGAAATGAGACGAAATTTTTAAGTTATATCCATTTAGAAATACAGCATCTATATTGACTTTATTTCTAAATGGTAATTGGTCCCACAAAAGAGTTTTATGAGGTGAGAAATATATTGAGATTGCAAGGTAGAGAGTGAGAGAGCTTGATGATTCGAGGTAAGGACATAAATCTGTAAGGGTAAGCAGCAGGGACCAAAACAAATAACTCCTCGTATTTTGTCGCATGATATTTTATTATAAAAGATGGTGAGTAAACCAAATACGAATAAGATACACCACTTACGTTTGGAATCTCCTTCGAAAAATCAGCCGATCCACTTAAATTACGCACTGACAAACCAGGATACGACTTTCGAATCCTTAATTTCGCAAAGCATTGAGCACTAAAACTAAGAAATGTAAGTACTATTTTTACATAACTTTCCGTACATTTGCCGTCAGTCTGAGCTAGCAGGTTTACACTCACAGAAACTGTTGACTGATACTATGTTATTCCACACATTTTATTTTTGAAAAAAAGAAGGAACATGTGTGGGTTCTGGGATCTTGCTCAGTTATTGACGTTATGTTCATAGGTTTGCTTGGATTTGCTGCCTTTAAAAATGCGTTTAATTTTTTTCCGAATGGAATTATTCTTAACATATTCGTGTGGACGGCCATGAGTAGTCCTGGCCAAAGGCGTAACATCGCCCTCGCAGTACTAAACGTCTAGGATTTTGTAAGATAGTAATTCTACATTTTTTGACCGCGTTTGAATCGTGTCTTCCTCAAATACGCGTTAGTAGATACCACATGAATAGACCAGGTCTGACTAGCACTGTTGAAATAGTTCAGCAATCTTTAAATATAATCTAGTGATCTATCACTAGATTGACATTTTTAATTATTTATACGGGATACTCACGATCTCTTTTTATTTTATTTGTCGATATTTCGGCCTAGTTGCATAGGCCGTGGTCACGACGGGACTCAATTATTCGTTTTATTATTAATTCGCGACGATTTAAGTTTAAAATCTTATATCACTAGATTGTTTAGGTTGCTGGATTATCTGGTGATCCCTACGCCTCAAATTATGGAATATTTAGTGCCTTTTTATATTACGAGACACAAATGTTCAGTAAACATGGCGCACATAACCCTGTCATTTGATGATGCTGTTTACATTTATCGAAAATTTGATTTATCGATTGTGGGCGATGTTTTTCTGATTCGATGTTTATTTGCAATCTGTACTGTAATTTGAATTAAATCATATCGTTTCTTCAAGGATATTAAGCGTGTAAAATTGTTTTTTAATCAAACACTCAACATTGTAACTATTGTGAGTTTGGACAATTTGTTGTTTTGACCTCCGTTAATACAAAAGTCAAGTTTTAAACAAACATTTTAGTCATCGTTCAATTGGTAAGTAGGTAGACACTAGAGTCTGATTTGCAACTTAAAAAAATACACGCCAAATATAAAGACCGAAATAAATGTTGCTAAACTCGCGTATTTTGTTTAGCTCTCCCACGGGTATCCGTTTAAATATCGGGTTTAAAATTAGTTTGTGACATTCTCCCTTCCACAACCATATGGAAAAACAGTCTAACATGTTAATTTTATGACATTAGTATGAACGTGAATGAAACTAAGTTAGTTCGTAGCAGCAGTTGTGTTTTGTTTTCAAAGAGCCATCTGAACGTTACTTTGACATGCCGGGTCCCAAACAAACTCGGTACCTACACCCGAGTGTGACTACGCACTGATTACGGTTATCTTCACACGATTCAGGATACCTCGTCACGTATTATCGGATCCAGTCAATCTGATAGCAGCAAATAATGACAGCCTCCCGTCCAATCCCAACAGAAACTCACAAGACATCCACTACACAGTCGCAGCTGGTCTAGAATTTTTTTCCGAACTCTTCCTCCTGGCGCCTAACATCAAGCGGCCAGCCACATCTTCTATAAATATCCCACTCAGTAACCAGACCGCAGCACCAAGAGAGAAAGAAAAAACATTTATTTGCGGAATATTACAAATATTACAATTACAAAGATGTTGCAAAATTATTTAAGCGTTCCAACATATTCTACCAATTTGTGGTGTGCAAATATTTTAATAGGCTTTAGTCAAATTACTGATTTTAATTATTTATTTCCTATTTATTTTTTTTTGTATTGATTACGTGATTATTTATTAATACAAACAAGTTTTAGAATGTAAGTTAATTTATCCCTATCTACCGTAAACTATCAAGTCGAAATTCGGTCTTCCAGGCGACAGGCCTTAGTACTGGTGTTGTAGGTATCAGCCCAATCCACTTAAGGGTCCATGTATGCTAAAATACGTCAGCAACATAATGTTTTTTTCATACAAAACAATCATGGATCTTGGTGGCAAAAATACACGAGATTAACATTAATATGCTTTATAAGACTAGTGTTTCCAAAACACGATTCATTTCACTTTGCTCGATAGAAAAAAAATCAAAAAGTTAACCTTTTTTTGAAAGCAAAACCCAACTGTCTACTTCCATTATGAAAATATCGACACCAGGCTTAGCATAAACATAGATAAGTATTATACCTAAAAGATAAGTGTTTCAGTTTCTATATTTTTTTCAAATTACTTATAGTGTCAAAAATAGTGATTTGTCGCTTAAGACATTTACTTTAGAGCGCACTTATTTCATAGTAATCATGGAACGGGGGAGTGCGGCGGTTGGCTGTTCTGGCTGACTAAGTGTAGGGCCTTAAATAATAATGTCTCTGGCTGAGCACTGCC
>NJDC01000923.1:163664-188237 GCA_002245475.1 Calephelis virginiensis
CGATAGAAAAAAAACAAAAAGTTAATCCTTTTTTGAAATCAAAACCCAACTGTCTACTTCAATTATGAAAATATCGACACCAGGCTTAGCATAAACATAGATAAGTATTATACCTAAAAGATAAGTGTTTCAGTTTCTATATTTTTTTCAAATTACTTTTGTAGTGTCAAAAATAGTGATTTGTCGCTTAAGACATTTACTTTCGAGCGCACTTATTTCATAGTAATCATGGAACGGGGGAGTGCGGCGATTGGCTGTTCTGGCTGACTAAGTGTAGGGCCTTAAATAATAATGTCTCTGGCTGAGCACTGCTTATCCACAGTTGACTTGCACATGTGATGTAAAATCCCGACCTTTAGATAGCAATGCACCATTTAGCTAAAGTGTTTTCAGGTTATGGACCACCAATCTTACCTTCAGGAGTAGTACGCCCGCGTGTTTGCTATTTTATTAAATAAATAACCATTGAGTGGATACATAGTGGCCTGGAAAAAGTAGTCCCTCTTTTTTATAGCAATATTTAGTTTTTATCCTTTAATAATACATATAATAATAATAATAGTTGTTTAATCCCATATAAAGTATCTTTGTGTGCATCTGTGTGTGGGCATCCCCAAAAAATAGGCAGAGCTGCAACCAGGGTACCCAAGACTATCAGATGGTACTAAGCCCCACAATGTGTTTGAATGGTAATCCTATTGCCACCCAAGCACATATCCAATCCCAGGCAACATTGTTTTTATTAGAAACTTGAAAAATACAGGTTATTTTTGTAGCCCGGTCAGGGGATCGAACCCGGGACCTAATGGAGTCATGTTCTAAATCGGACCGCGAAACCACAGAGGCAATTAGTAAGCATTGAAACTAGTTTCATATAGCATCTTAATTACACACTTCTTTTCCAACAAAATGAAGGTAGAGCAAATTTAAAAATAGAATATTTAAAAAACTCAATCGGACATATGCCTTAACCGGAAATATGTGCTAAGATGAAACCTTGACAAAACAGCGAATGTGCAAATAAAACCACCTCCAGTTATAATATCCTGAGATTTAAACGTTAAACTCGCTTCAAAGGATTAAATTAAAAATTATTAGCCATTACCCCGAGGCTAAGGTCAATTTTAACTACGGGTAATATTCTGTCAGACGGAAATCATCCGGAGACCGGAACTGTACTTATTTAGATCAACCAATTATATATAACTACACGTCTTAAGGATTTGGAATAATAAGGATTACTTGATTATTTTCTTGGCTGTCCGATTGCTTTCCAATGTCATAAAAATAGCACCTTAAATATTCGTCGTGACAAATTCGCAATAATAATTATCCGCAAAATGTTACCATATATTACAAATATTGCTAAACAAATAAACGTGTTCAATTACGCTTTTTTCTTATCGAATTTATATTGGTTAGTCTTTTTGTTCGACTTGCTTTGTTTAGGGTTGTCAATTTTTACAATATAAATACTATTTTTACATACTTTTCAAAAATTGCAGTGTAGTGTATGATATTGTTGGGATTGGCAGGTACAAAGTAATCAAGTATTTATTTTTTTTATAATTATTTGTTTTGTGAGAAGTATTTCAATTAACTGTTCTGTATAACCTACTGTTTAAAACTATTCTAGTCAAAGAACAACAAAACACGCTGTAGCAAAGATATTTTTTCGTAGTAAATGAATAATAAGTTTTAATTATAAAGTTTTTAGGCAAACGGCGTAATTTGTAGAATGTTTCCGTTTTTTTGCTCGGTAATCCCAAACCAGTACTGGGTTTCTCATAAGAATATAAGTCAACTGCTTTTCTACCAAGTATTTTTTTAGCTTATAAAATGGAAACAGCTTCTGTAATAAGCAACCTATGAGACGATTTGTTCATTTTAAACGCATGAATTCTTGCGATCCTGCTGATCAGTGTTTGTTACTGTCGTGTTACGACCTGGAGGTAGCCGGTAAACTCACTCACATTACCGTCTTACGTATTTTCGAGAACATTTTCTTTATCCTCAAGACATCAGTCTATTTCTTTCACTTACGACGTCAAAAAAACTTTCAATGCTATTGCTAAAAGTAAAAAGTAATACAGTATAGGAGGCAACCCTAACTACAATAATCTTAATTTGCGTCAAATGTACTATCGTGTAACGGTAATTAGTCACATAAGTTTGCTACATTGTATTTTTATATTACTTCAGACAAACCTAAGGCCTTGTGGTTAAAAACGTGATTGACTTTAACAAAGTGTTATGAAATACGACAGATGCACTTCCACGGTTTTAGTGTTTGAAGGCAAACAAGCAACTTGTTTGACTTCCGAGTGTTTCAAGTAATGAAAAAGCCACAGTACAAATTATGCACACTTTTCAAAAATACTGTGTGTTGTATTTTGTAACAGTCGAAGTTAAGTCAAACTGTTGCCCTTTTTTTGCATTATTTGTAAATAAAAACAAATAAATCTTTTAACTTTAATTTTTTGGTTCTTACTTGCCTATGTTTTTTTACTGTAAGTCAATTTTAACTTAGGGCTACCAATTGATTATTTTTTATTTTTCCTTCCGACTTTATAATTTTACTGTAAATTAGTAGTTGCAGCTGCGTAGGTATTAAAATTCTGTCGCGGAAAGTCATTGATATATCGGGATAAGATGCCTATATCTTTCTGCCAGTTATAGACTACTGTGTTCACGTTAATCCCAAAGTTCTAAGTAATTATAAATTATTTAAATCTCAAATTCTTCTCTCCGAGCCCTTACCATGAGTTTACAACTTGTTAAGATTACTATACTCGCTACCGTCTCTGTAAATTATTTGTATGAAAACTTCGCGCCTCTATTAGTAATTAAGAGAAACTTATTTTTAGACCAAAAGTGTCATAGGTATCGACACGTGACTTACCGAACGTAATTTATACCAACTCATGGTAAAGGGTGCGGAATGGTCGGGCGCGACGCGGACGCTACACGGAGATGCGGTAGCACCGTAGCAGTGTGTTAAACCGTGCGGTTTATATACCTACACAAATCAAGATTTTTGTGTACAATGTTAAAATCTGCGTCACTGAACACCGGAGCGTTGTCCAGTGCAGTGTGATATCTACTTTAGTGTGGAATTGCTGGACTGTTACTCTCACTAAGAGAGGCTTGAGATGGCTTGACAAAATCCTCAGGTTGACAAAATAACGAGTGGCCAATGTATACACTACTTATAATTTACTTACTGCTCGTTTGCTGCTCATGTTTTAGAATATTGCCATTTGTTATCTTCCTTTTGTAGATTGCTAAAACATATTAGATATAGCATTATCTATATTTAGCTAATCAGTTATCACCACTCATGGGCGTATTTGATATAGAACGAGTGTATATTCAACCGTCACCGATAGACGGGAAGATAGACGAGCTAAAATTTCCATTATTTGTTCAAAAATACGTGTTTGTCATATATTTGAAAATACCTCTAATCAGCATTTAATTTAATCCGCTATACAGATAAAAGAAGCGATTAAATTTTTCCACGTGAACCTCTTGAATTATGGTAATAAAAATTAGCTTATGTCCTCTAAGATTTATTTGAATTTAAACTAGGTATGCTAAAAATAATTCTCGCCTCTGTGGTCTACCGGTTTAGTTATCGGACTTGACTGCTTGAGGTCCCGGATTCTATTCCTGGGTCTGACGGTGACGGTGAGCCTATGCTCGCCTTTTACGAGCTGCCTGTCAGGAAGGCAGATGGTCTATTCTGCAAAGGAGCCCGGAGCAACACGGGGAAGGTGAAAGACACTTATAAACATACACATTTGCATTTGTAATTTTAGTTAGGGGCTCGCAATTTTAACCCTGCAGTATACAATGTCTTCTTTACGTCAATCGAAGACATCTTCAATCCGACTAACGGCCAATGTTAATAAAGTACTCGTATCTCAATCTAATGGATTTCAAGCAATCTAGATAGCTGCGTATCCGGCGGCCTATCCCATACCTAATTGCCATATTTATCCTGTCCACAGATATGTTATTGGCAAGCGATTACATAAAAATGGATCAAATTATCAATCTTGGACAACAAGTTTTGGATTAGGATTGATTATTAATATTGGCCATCGGTTATGACCGAACATAGATTAGCTTATAGTCAAGACCCGGATTTTCCAAAACTAAAAGTCGATTCTAGGGTTGTACCCGGGAACAATAACAAACAAATATAAACTAAATATACAAAACATAATAGGAACTAAAAAAATCTCTTGAAAGTGTTGCAGAAACCGATCCCAATAATTATTTTTATGGTTTTCTTTTACTATGCTCTTAGGTCTTCTATGACTTTCTTACATGTAGGTAAAGATATATATGATGAAATGAACGCCAAAGAAGTCGACTGATGAAACGCTGGCGAGATGTGGAACAAGACATGTGTGCTAACGGACTCATTATCACGGATACTGAAGACTGTTCAAAGCAGAGAAGTAAGAGTAGACGGAGTTAAACATTTGAAAATAGTTTAGGCACAATTAAACCGCAAAAACCGACCCCAATTCAGATACTATAATAATAATTCTTTATTGTACACAAATGAAATAACACAAAAGAAATAGCAATTTTAGGAAAAAGTGTACAATAGGCGAGCTTATCTCGTGAAGAGATTTCTTACAGCTAACCCTAGAGAGAAAATTTGAACATAAATTTATTCTGGTTGTAGTGTTGTGTTGTGTAAATAAATAAAAAATCATTAGTTAATTAAACCGGAGTCGCCTCAGTGGTCTAGTGGTTCGGTATTGGCGTTGACTACTTGAAGTCTAGGATTTGACTTCCGGGTCGGGATCTCCAAATGTGTTTTTTCATTATTAGAAATCGCTTTGGGTTAGATAAGCGCCCGGTTGGTTTTTTGCTACTTATTACATTGTGGAACTGTGTTCTTTCTGCTGTTTGTGGTGCTATTGTACCTCTGCGTATCTCTTCAGGGATATAGGCGTGAGCATAACGTTTAAAAGAGTCCTGTTTAGTAATAATTAACATTAAGTGAGTTAGTCAGCTGCAAACATTAAATCTAATGAGTGGATTGGCTAAGTGGCCGTTACCTATTCTAGTCTGGCGCGCCCAACCTGTCTGACATTGGTCTGGAGTTCATCGAACGTACATTCAGTGCACGTACTATTTATGTATGTTCCGTCTATTTTTAATGGACACCCCAGAAGATGGAGAATCTGCTATAAAAATAATGTAAAACATATTTTTATCACTTTCAACGGAAGCTGTGAAGGTTGTAATTATATCTTACGCACGGGTTTTAACGCACTTTGCGTTTGATGTCGTCCGCGTATTCGCAATACGTAAATGGGTACCCGCGGGAGAGCTAAATCATTTAAGCGCTCACGCGGGGTCCATTTAGACATAGAGATAAAAAGCCATGCCACTCTCTAGCCTCCTAACTATCTCCACACATATCCCCGCCCTAAAGGGGCTATTCAGTATCTTTTTAGTGATTATCACTGGGTAATGTGTACATCAAATAGCTGTCAAATGACGTGTTTTATATTTGCTATCTCCTGTGACCAAAAGAAATAAACATCATCACCACTAAAAAGATACGGAATAGCCCCGCTGGTCCAATGTTAAAGAAGATCAAAGGCACTATTATACTGTGTCAAAGGTACAAACACAATTCGCATTTCTAATATTAAGTACATGTAGATATGCGCATTTACATAAATATTTTAGTAGGAGTCATATTTTGAGAAATAACTTATCACGATGACGGTTGTTTTTAATCGACTCCGAAAAAAGGAGGTGAAAAGTTCGAGTCCTATATTTTTTTTGTATGTTAACCGCTTTCTATGTCATTTCTGAACCAGTTTCAAAAAATCTTTTTTTATTTCAAATAGCGTATTTCTGAGGTCCCATTGCCATCAAGTCTGTTTTTGATAATGAAATTCCTAACGAAGTCGGTTTTCGAAGTCGGTTTACTGTGGTTAGATTTTAATAACAACGAATTATGCTACTTTATCGTTATCGTAATCTATGGATTAATCCTTTATTTTTGCGTTAGTTCGATATAAAACCGGTACTGGTCCGGGTTCTCTAAGTAGTAGTAGACCATCTGCCTCTTTAGCTGGCATCTCGTAAGAGCATAGGTTAAATAGGCCAGCATTTTATTTAGATTTTCCAGCATGGTCACATGGCCTTAGAAGTCTGTTTGCTATTTTGTGTCTTAAAAAAGTTTCAATATCGATAACAGGATAATTCAGTTATCACAAATGAGAATCAATTACCCGTTTAAATAATCTGTTTACTAAAAATTTTAGGTATTGGTATGTTTAGGTTTGTTTGGTTTATAGACAACCGTAGTAACAATTTGAAAAATTGTCAAAACATAGGTTTATTTATACACAAAAATATTTTTTATACATGAACTCGAACATATACTAATTTTTTATATGTTATATATGTATAGCATACACAGATGGAAGTGAAAACAAACACACATTACCTTTAATTAAAAGCTATGCCATCTTTACGCCCACGTACCAATAATAATAGACAAAGATATAGCCATACGCAAATACAGGTACACACTACAAATATAATATTAAAGTTAAACTCCGAAAAAGTCTATTTTTCTATCGGATGGACCAACACAGGACGCATTTTATTAATATTATATGCATTTCCATCGCTCCGTGAGTCGCAGTTTTATTTTTAATTTACGTGTATCGTCTAAAAACAACACAGAAGCACATCTGTTGCGCCATTTGCATAGTTACGGCTTATTTTGTCATCGTGTTGAATTTTCATGATCTTTTCTTTGTCCTATGTTTATTTATGTAGAGGAATCAATTAAAAGACAATTTTTATTTTATAATATGACTAGCTGTTCCTGCGAATTTCGTTCCGCTCGTGCGGTTTGTGTGGGATCAATGAAAATGTTGTTTTTTTTTTTACCAGTTTCCTCGCAATGGAGCAGGATGAAAAGTATCTATGTCCTTCTCCCGGTTCTAAGCTACCTCCCCGCCAATTTTCAGCCTAAACAGTTCAGCCGTTCTTGAGTTATAAATAGTGTAACTAACACCACTTTCTTCTTTCTAGATGTGCCACTGCGATCGTTGAAACGCAGTGTATCTGCTATAGATATCGATATTTTATTATGAAACTAGGTATGTCATCCAGTAAACAAAAAACATTACTAATTTAATTATGTTATTGTATCTCGAGCCTGACCAATGTATCCAACCTTCAAATAAAAAACTACAACATTTATCGCCTTTGTGGTCTAGCGATTCAGTTATTGGACTTGACTGCATGAGGTCCCGGGTTCGAATCTCGGGACGGGCAACAAAAAGAAAATTGGGTTTTTCGAATTTTCTTAAAAAAAATGTTGCTCGGGATAGGATATGTGCCCGGTTGGCGATATTTTCACGTCGAAAAAACCTATGTTTTGGTAATTTTTGAAGTAAAACTCCTTTATTGACGTGTGAAAAAATGTTGCCGTCACATTTTGTTATTACTCGTCATATTTTTGTGTTATGCTCAGCGGTGGATTTAGAATAGGGGCAGTCGGGGCAAGTGCCCAGGGCGGCAAATGTTTTAGGGCGGCAAAATTTTCAAAGTGATAAATTTTTTTTTAGTCTGATCGAGATCCCCCAAAATAATTAATTAATTCTATTAATTTATAATTTTTTGTTTAATTGATAATTCAAGAAATTCAGTTCATTCATTATTTATGAATTATAATTTTGGCACTTCTTTAGTAAAAATTAATAATCATAATAATTTAATCAATTAATCAAAATATAATAAAAAAAATCAAATTAAAAATTTGTTTCCTTGGAGATTTCAAATTATGATCGATTTATTTTTGAATAATTAAAAAAAAAAAATAGAATTATTTTTTGCATTTCTTAAAACATCAACTGTTAAAGTTGTCAAATAATAAAATAATCAATTAATTTAAAAAAAATCTGGAAGACGGTTGACCCTAAAGGCCATCCCTGCAACTTCCCGCCAATTCCATTCCTTAACGCTTGAATACGACGTTTCTGAACTCTTCGAGCTCAAAAATACAATTTGTGTGTTATTTTGAGCTCTCCGAGCTAAAAGAAATAGATTTTGTACGCCGACAGAGGTTTAATAAAACAGCATTTTTTGAATTTTCAAACTGCAATAATTTCTAAATGAATAAATCGATTTTCACGCAGTTGGCAGTATTCCACGTATTTTTTCAGAATCTATGATAAACTTTTGAACACAAACTGATCGAACCGAAAATCTTAGGGTTTTATAAGTTCACTTTTTCCGAATTTTTTCGACAACGACAACCCATCAACAGATCAACCTTTGTGAACCAATCAACCGTGATCTTGACGTTCTTGGTGGCGATGGACGTGATTTTTTGGACTCTTATAATTATTTTATTCCATCAAAAACAATCCAAAAACAAATGTTGAAGTTATGTTAAAAAAATTTTTTCGAAATTTTTCGTTTCCGATAACTCTTGAACGAATGAACCGATTTTGACCGGAGTGGTGGCAAACGACGTGGCTATTTAAACTTAAGAGCTGATTAGTTTTTGGAATTAGTCGGGAAGCCATTTAGAAGTTATTCCAAAAAAACGACTACTTTTCGTCGTAAAATATAGAAAAATATAAAATATGTCTGAAATAACCTGATACATACATACATATCTTCACGCCAAGTCCCTTACGGGGTAGGCAGAGAGTATCGAGTGCCAGACCTCACGATCCTGACAAACCTGTCTTGCTTCCTTCACATTCATAACCCTTTTCATACAAACACGCCGGTTTCGGAGACTCTTGACACCACCCTCGGATAATATCCGATTGATCTGATCGTGAAATGTCAGCCTTGGTCTCCCCGGGTACCTACATCCATCCACATTTGCATTGTATATCTGCTTTGTCAATCTTTCATCTGTCATTCTTTCCACATGACCGAACCAGCGGAGCATGCCCTTTCGCATTTTAACACCAACATTTTCTTTCAATCCCACTCTTTCTCGGATCTCACTATTACGAATGCGGTCAGCGAGCGTTACACCACAGATTTTCCGTAGTGCTCTCATTTCGACCGCATTTATCCTACTTTCATGCTCTTTCTGACATACCCAATAATAACCTGATAGTTTCAAAATATAACATTGGTATTCATACCTTAAAAAATTAATTAAAACTTAGCATGAAAACGTCTTTTTACGTGTATTTAAGTAAAAGTAAGTGCCTTAAGTAAAATTCTAGTAATAGGGCGGACTTTTTTCCGGTGCCCAGGGGCGGCATTGAGTTTAAAACCGGCCCTGGTTATGCTTCACACAAAAACACTTTATGTTATCACCTAATTTCATACTGCCTTTTTCGTGATTTTTGTTTTTTAAACGCGTAATTGTTCTGCATATTTTTATACATCGTGCAGCGCAAGATTTTTATTAAAGCAAAACTTCTTATCTGTTACGCTCTATGAAAAATTATGCCATAGAGAAGTTACACTTCTTACGCGTGTAAACTCACACGTACGCGTAAGCACACACACACATTCACATTTTTTGTGTGTGGAGATAGTCAGCCCTCCTGACTTAGACTTTGTATGCGGGCGGAGTCGCGTGTAAGACTTAGTTTTTTAGTAAGGTTTAGTAAGGTTGTCTGAAGGTACCTGTAATGTGCATGGTCACATATTTTTTTTGCGATGACTCATTTATTGTCGTCTGACAGTTGTAGATAACTACCCACGTATCTGCAAGGTCGTTGGTTCAATGCCTGGTCATGTTTAATCGCATATGGATAACAAAATATTGTCTGTGTATACACACAAACATCACACTAAAGTGGTGAAGGGATTTTATTTATTTAGCTTTACTGCAAAAGCTTCAATGTAAAAGGTTTTTTTTTTGAATGACTAACTTGTTGCTAACCTCGCGGTTTTTACAACTTTGTGGGCCGAGCAGGCCGCTCAGCCCGAGACATCATAATTTAAATGCATTGGACTGTTACCTACAACGCCAGCAACAAGGGCTGTCTCCCGGGAGACCGTACCTCGACTTGGTGCTGCGTTCTGGTTACTGGGTGGCCCCAAGTCCAGGTACGGTCTCCCGAGAGACATCCCTTGTTGCTGGCGTTGTAGGTAACAGTCCAATGCAAAAGCGAACTTAATACTTATGGAGTACAATTAGCCGCAAGTTCTAAATCCCATAATGTGATAGATAGGAAAACTACCCCCAACCTGGCACATATTGAATCCCGGCCAAGGTTGTTTTTTTACTACAGCATTGAAAAAACACATTTCTTTAGACCCAGAAATTGAACCCAGTAGCTCATGAACCCAGTAACACCAGGCCGATAGAACACAGAGGCGATAAAATAATATTCTTTGTATTAATGGTGCTTTGCCTCCCTTGCATAAATAAATGGACTGACTGTGTTAACCTCCAAAAGGGAATAATATAACAATCTATATATTAAATAACAATCTATATATTAAATAATAATCTATATATTAAATAACAATCTATATATTATGTCACAAAGTAGTTGGTCTTGAGAAATGAAGCTGGCCTTCTTATCAACAAGATATTACAATTTATTATGGTCGAATTTTGACCAACGGGCGACCACTAGTCATATTTAATAGCTGTAATGAAGAGATACCTAAATCGTAGATTAAAATTTTCGTCGGCGTCGTATTACGGGAATAGTATAAACATTTGGCGCTTACAATTATATTATGTATTACTACTATCTTCCTCAATGATAATGTTTTTATGACATTAAACAGTGAACAACCACATGTCTCTCTTTATCCGGGCTGGGATGTTAAGCCCATTGTGTATGACTATCGGCTACCCCTCCCAACCGAAACATGACATTATGGCAGCAGTGCGATGGTGGATTGCTGTTCAGCACTTTACCACTAGTGGTCTTGTTGGTAATGGCCCATGTAACCTATTCTCGCCTCTAACGAGCTGCCCGGCAGGGATACAGATGGTACTACACAGAGGACTCGGACCTACTAGTGGAAAACTTGTATGTATGAAAGTTGTACAACCCGCGCACTTAAAGAATGGGACTGAAGATGGCGGCGACTGTAGTCGCCTCTCGCTTACACACTATTGCCGTCTATACTCACACTCGCATGTAATGAACACAAAAAAAGTAACCGTTATTATCCACGAGAACTGTCGAAAGATCCTCGGATATTAGTGTTCTATGCTCAGTCCGGTTTCGCTATTCTGTGAGGTAAGACGTAACTACATTGTTTGAGTTTGTTATAGATTTTTGTTTCATTGTTATAGTATATTGTTTTTGTTAAATTGTTATTAGTTTCTTGTTATTGTTTTTGTTAAAGTTTCTTGTTATAACTATTACGTTTTTGTTGCTATTGAACGTTTGTGTTTGTAATAGAGCATAAACGGGGCAAGATTCTGCATAGCGATGCACGAAAAACACGCGAAGCAATTGCTTCTATAACAGCAGAGGACTGGCAAAAAGAAGTCAACCATGTGAAGCGGTTAGAAAAAGACTATTGGACAAGGGAGGTTTCGAACGAAGACGAAATTGAAGATTTTATCATCAGTGTTGGGCTAAACAGCGATAGCGAAAGTGACGATGGATGGTTGGAATCCATGGATGAAGATGAAGAAGCTATGTCAGGTGTCGAATTTCTGGAAGATTCTGGTGAAGGCACTAGTAGCAGAACTTAGGCTTAAGTTCTAGTTTTATTATATTTGTCAACTTTTTTTTATTTGAAATAAACATCTTAATATACCTAATACCTAATAAACATTTCATTTTGTGTATTGAATGTTATTAATAATTATAATAAACCCAGCTCCCCATAAATTAATATTCAAAAACAATATAATATTAGCAATAACGATCGTTATTTTTATGCTAATATTTGTTATTTCGTTAGCAAACATGCTATCGGTACAGCGTCGACGAGCGGCCATTTTCAATCCCATTCTTTAAGTGCGCGGCTTGTAAATACGCTTATTCTTTAAACTCCTCTATTTGTCCCCAGTGGTGTACTGCGACTACAATGGTTCCGGACGAGCTCTGCAGTGGATCGAGGAGTACATCACGAGCGAGGTGTTGCCAGCCCACGCCACCAGGTGCACTGCCCTCTCCATCACGTCTGGACAGAGTGAACTTTACCGGTAATACTCCAGCTGGTCTTGAAATAATATATTATCCTGCTCAAAAAAGTAAATTCCGCGGTTGGCCTAATCAATCAACGCACTCTTGCAGGAATACCGTGATTAAGACTGGTTTTTTATAGGATAGGTCAGTGAACAAGCACAAAGTTCTCCTGCTTGTAAGAAACCTGTGGTCTGTAGACACCAAAGATGTTGCAGGTGCGCCGCTGTCCTGTAGCCGAGATGACAGTCATTATGGTGGCAGGAATTGGTAAGGCGGTGAATCCCTACCCTGCCAATTTGGTTGTTAATAGACTTTTGCTAGAGCTCGGCCAGATCTGTACGACCGCTTTACTTATTCCTGCCACCACAATGTCTGTGTTTGTCAGTATCTTGTTAAAGTCTTGAAGAAATTAGAAATAGCTGGAACTTCTTATAATAAAAAGATGAATCTGCTTGTTTGCTTTTGAAAGTTAAAATAAATTCCAATCCAAAGTACAGACAGATTTTACGATATTATGCGAATATAATACAGACTAACGGCTGTCGCCTAGATTAAAAAGCACTCGGCATTCGACACTCAATTATCTAGAGTCAACTCGATTATCTTTGAATAAAGTGGAATTGGATTTTAAAAAGAGAAAATGTGCATTTAAATTAAAACCAAATTAAATTCATAGGTTTTTCAAAATCTACGAGTATGTCTTTAAACCTTTGTGTTTGAAAGTCCGAGGCTTGATAAGAAAAATCATGCTAGCCTTCAATAGTAGAGAGTAGTTTATATTCTTTTATCGCGATCCTTGCGGGAGCGACAAGTAACAAAGACACAAAGACAAGTAACGAAAACAAAGAACAGTAATTGTATTTGAACTGAACAGCTTTGAGTGACGAATAAATAAAGTTCTTGTTATTAAAAAGGCCCTTATCATACTCAAGCACCTTAGAGGAAGAGTCACGGGCCACTGAAGTGTACAGTGACCTAAATAAATCCAAATTAAGGAAAGTCTACGGTCTAAGTATTTTCCCCGTGTTGGCTCGGGCTCCTTTGTAGAATAGACCATCTGCATTCTTGCCATGCAGCTCGTAAAAGGCGAGCATAGGCTTACCGTCACTAAGATCGTGACAATCTACTAGGTGATAGAGTTTCGCAGCGACTCGCCCGGATTGGTACCACCGCCTTACCTATCCCTCCTCCTCGCATCGTTATCCTCATTATTTAGGGTCGTGATTCCCTAGTTGAGGGATGATCTTGCTCCGAATAGTTGCACGCCACTTATTCCTCTCCTTGGCCGAATAGAGGGCAACGTGTAAGTTGGTCTCCAGGGTTGTTCGGATCTGGTCAGTCCACCTAGTTGGGTTGCGTCCTCTTGGTCTCCTACCGTCAACCTTTCCGGGGGCCATAAGTTGCTCTAGGTTGTTCCCTTCTTTCCTGGCGATGTGACCAAAGAACTCAAGTATTCTTCGAAGGCAAATAGATGAGAGTCTGGTCTTTACTTTGAGTTCCTGTAGGATAGATGCATTTGTGTGGAAGGCCGTCCATAGGATCTCAAGCATTCGCCTCCGGCACCACATTTCAAAGACATCGATGCGGTTGCGGTCAGCTTTCCTCAGTGTCCATGTTTCTGCCCCATAACTGAATATGGAGAATATCAAAGTCTTCACAAGTCGCATTTTTCTTTTGCGGGAGATGTTGCGATCTCTCCATATGCCCTGCAGCTGGGACATCCCGATCTCAGCCATAGCTATGCGTCTTCTGATTTCCTTTTCATACGAACCAGTGTTGCTTATGTTAGCTCCAAGATAGATGAATCTTCCACTGTTTCCAGTTTAAGGGCACCCGAAAAATGCAGCTTGTTACCCCGGTCAACCACCATGGCCTTACCTATACCTACCGCCATAACGTCATGACGTGTTACGGTTTGGAGGGTAAGGTAGCCGGTTAACTTCCTTTTGCTCGAGGCCTATCCAGGCCTCAGGCTGGCAGCGCACCATTACCACCTATTGTGTCTCTAGGCGGAGTGAATTTCTTACCATTAGGAAATCCGTCCGCTTGTTTGTCTTCCATTATCATAAAAAAAATCAAACAAGGCCTAATTCTTTTAAAACTTATTATTTAGTTTCTTTGGAGGCAAATCAATTAGTGTAATTTGTAATATTTCAAGAATTCAAGCAAATTATTACCTACCACGTCGCGATTGGATATTTTTTTTACGAAAGGTGTCGGTTGAAACAATGGCGAAGAGAGATAAAATTATGAAAAAATATCTTGTTGCGGCAATCATATTACTTGTAAAATGATATTTATAGTTAATCGAACATGAAAAAAGTCTTTGATTACCAGATAGCAATTTATTTTTAGGTGCGAGTCAAAAGCAATTATCAGAAAAGTGATTGGCGCAGGTGAAGATGATGTAGTGGTTCTTGGTGCAAGCCTGACGAGATTCCTGCGGGCGCTGCGCCCCCAGAGAGTAGCTTTGTTCGTGTCGTCCCGAGAGACGGAGCGACAACTTGCCCCTTGGCGGGAATTTAGTGCAGAGGTAAGGAGATAATATATGCGTTACTTATTAACATGACACTGTGTTAACATGCGAAAGGGCATGAAAGATTGACAAAGCAGATATACAATGCTAATGGATGGGTGTAGGGACCTGGGGAGACCAAGGTTGACATTCCACGAGCAGATCTATCGGATATTATCCGAGGGTGGTGTCAAAAGTCTCCGAAACCGTCGTGTTCTTGTGAAATGGGTAATGAACGTGAAGGAAGTCAGACAGGTTTGTCAGGATAGTGAGGTCTGGCACTCTATACTCTCTGTTTATCCCGGAAGTTACTTGGAGTGAAGATATGTGTGCATGTATGTAATGTGAGTTTAACAAATCATCTTCCACCAATCGACATCATAATAGTTACAAGCACTGAAGTTTTAATGGCACTGGAGGCAACAGTAGGTAATTTCTAGAAATTTAAAAGCGTAGGTCTATACCTATGATGTGATGACGTGGTAGTTCGTGGTGCACGTCTAAAAAGGATCCTGTGGACGCATAGCCATCAAAAAGTAGTTATGTTATTGAACGAAGTTTAGTTTGGCAGTTAGACGGATCTCGATGCCAACCTGACGAAGAATCTGTTAGCTTACGGCCAATGTTAATAATGTATCTCTAAAGATGAATTTCAAGCAATCTAGACAGCTGCGTATCCGCCGGGCTATCCTTTGTTTAATCGCCATATTTATCCTGTCCATAGATATGTTATTGGAAAGCGATAATATAAAAATAGATCAAAATATCAATCTTAGACAGCAAGTTTTGGATAAGGATTGATTATTAATACTGGCTGTTAGTTAATTAGTTCCAGAAGATGAAACGATAATTTGCTACTTTTAATTTATTTTACTTTTATTTATTTTTGGTTTGGTGCAGAAGTAGGAAGTTACTATTCATGAAAAGGTGTATTATAAAGTGCAAGTGTACCGGCTAGGGCTGCCCCTCCATCAAACTGAACATAATAGTGGTGAATTGATGATATTGCATCACAGTTATAATTTGTAGGATATGACCAAAGTATACTAGCCAAATCTAGGACCTGTATATTGTATCCAGTAACTCATTATATTAAGGCATATATTATCATGTGAAGGTCTTAGCTTGCCATATGGTTAGACCGATTCTATCTTCCCCCCTCTTCTATTGTATTATAATTTACTTTTTACCTGTTTAAAATGCATCACGCGTGTTCCATAAAGCTGGAAGCGTATAAAGTAAAACGCAATTGCTTATCAATACGAGTCGTAGCTGTAGGTCACGTACTGTTGGTGTTACGTAAAATCGAAGGTTGCATCGTACTGCAACGGCACATTACAACCGGCAAATTCCTGCACTTATCAGCTGCTTTATATTTGTTACACTCCACGGCCAATTATTGAGATTCAATTTAATTTCCATTCGCCCACAATCAGGAGTTTGTGTTTACACTCAGTAAATTGTTGTTTGCCCTTCTTTCTTTCGAAACGCTGCAACGTTGTCGAATATTTTTACAGGAGGTATAGAGTTGGTCCGGGCTCCTTTGCAGAATAGACCATCTGCCTTCCTGTGCCAGGCAGCTCGTAAAAGGCGAGCACAGGCTTACAGTCACTAATACCGTGACATCTGACTAGGTAGTAGACTCTCGCAGCGACTCGAACGGAATTGGTGCCACCGCTTTCCTTCCGCTATAATGTCGGCGCTTGCCGTTGACGTGTTTCGGTTAGGAGGATGAGGTAGCCGGTAAACTTACTTTTGCTCGAGGCCTAACATCCCGGCCTAAGGTTGGCAACGCACTATTACCACCTGTGGTGTCTCTAGGCGCCGTGAATTTCGTACCATCAGGAAATCAGTCTGCTTGTTTGTATTCCAATATCATAAAAAAAATATCTCTACATTTGAAAGGTTTCTCTTTAAAATCTAAACAATTCAAGACGTGGTTGTAGCCGCGCGCATCATCTAGTGTCTATAACTTATTTTTTCCTGTGTAGAATAGGTCGTCTACTTTTATGCTTGACTGCTCGTAGGCGAGCACTGGTATATGTGATTACCAGACCATTGACGCAGTGCAGTGGTGAAACTTATTCGGTTGGCGATCCACCTGCCTTATATTCCTGTCTCTATAATAATAGTGTCATGTTCTGGTCCGGTAGATATATTAGTCGGTATATTTACACAATAACATCTATAGTGTCTATAGGCCACGGTTATCTCTTGCCAACCGCCTTACAAGCCACGTGCTTGCTCGCTATCCCTGGTCTTAAAAGAAGATGCGGTCGAAATGAGAAACTTCTCTTTTTCTTCTCTTCAGTGCTTGTAAACAAAAGTGGCCTAGGTCTGAACTCGGGTTTTTAACTTTATGCATATTAAAGTCATAAAAATTGATTCAGTGGTTTAGCCGTGAAATCTTAACAGATATACAGAAAGATTTTACAAGGGAGTAGAGTTTCACAGCGACTCTCCCTAATTGGTACCACCGCCTTATCTATATCTGCCGCCATAACGTCAGTGCTCGCCGTTGATGTATTCCGTTTCGGAGGGTAAGGTAGCCGGTAAACTTACTTTTGTTCGAGGCCAAACATCCCGGCCTCAAGTTGGCAACGCACCATTATCACGTTTGGTGTCTCTAGGCGACGTGAATTTCTTACCATTAGGAAATCTGTCTGCTTGTTTGCCTACCACTATCATAAAAAAAGACTTTCGTATTTGTAATGTTAGTATGGATATGGTTTATATATTCTGTACATTAAATACCTAATGTTAGTGGTACGTAAGGATTGGTTGAATAGTGAACTATTATAACTATACACACTAGACAGCATCACTAACGGCAAATTCCAGCTATCATCTGCTTCACAGATGTCACACATGCATTTGAATCTGGGTAAATTAAATACTTGCTATAGGTATTGAGATTTGCAAAAGTACAAATTCACGTGTTCTCTTTTAGGGCTCTGTAATCTATTGTTAGAAAACCGAACCGTTACAGATTTGACATGTACGTCTGCCCGTCCGTCCGTTTATTATAGCCACTTAATTTAGATAGTTATTACTTGGTATGTATTCTGTAAACCGTTATTTTTACGTAAAAATAATAAAATTTAAAAATAAAACATGTATCGTATTCCTTTCCAAATTCTAGAAGTTAGAACATTAAACAACCTCTTCTGCTTTATATTGAATAGTTAAATAAAGTTTTTGTGCGTAGGGATGTGACGACTCCATTTATTGCTAGTGATGCAATTTACAATTTTAGATTCTTGGATTATTCATTGGTCGTAGAGTCCTGCCACCATTCCCCCGGATTGGTATCACCGCATTACTTATTATTGTCACAAAGTTATTGGTTGACGTTTTAGTATTCCTGTTTGGAGGCAAGAGTAACCAGTAAACTATGTTATACGAGTGCTTAACATCTTAGCTCCAAGTCGTCAACACAACAATGCCAATAGCTGGTATCTAATTATCCAAAACTAGCGGCCTGGCCCGGCACGGTTGTGGAATATACATAATATAAACTTTCCCATTCAAACACTATAAAAAACCCGCATCAAAATCTGTTGCGTAGTTTTAAAGATTTAAGCATACAAAGGGACATAGGGACAGAGGAAGCGACTTTTTTTATACTATGTAGTGATGATACATTTGCTTATTTGCATTTTATAAAAACCTCACAATAATTTCATACTTATTTCTAAATATATACGTTGAATTGTCATTTTTGAATTCATCATTTACAAGCAAATATTTTTCATAAGAACTAAGCAGGTACGTTTAGATGCTTATTCGATAACATATAATTCTCCGAATTCAGCAATCTGATTGCTACTCCAAATAGGTTCTCGCATGCCCAAATCAGCAAATAGCTAGAGGTTAACGACACTTACATCAGATATTGTCTATAAATAATTCATATCGATTATTAAGGTGATCACAGGTCGACATTTTCTATATTTTTGAATAATGTTGTTAGTGTGTGCGCCGTACGATACGAAGATGTTTGATACCGTCCCATTTTTCGAGTTCCATAGCCGATTTGCAAAAAAAAACTTATTAATTCGCAACGGAAATGGCAATCTCTTTTTTATGATAATGGAATGAATGTGAAGGCAGAAAAGCAGACGGATTTCCTGATGCTAAGAAATTCACGCCGCCTAGAGACACTAAAGGCGGTAATGGTGCGTTGCCAACCTGAGGCCGGGTTAGGCCTAGAGCAAAAGTAAGTTTATCGGCTACCTTACCCTCTAAACTGGAACACTTCAACGGCAAGCATTGACGTTATGGCGGCAGGAATAGGTAAGGCGGTGGTACCAATCCGGGCGAGTCGCTGCGAAACTACCACCTAGTAACTAGTAGGGGAATCTAAGTTATTTTAATTGAATTTGGTGAAACCGGAGCAAATATTTTATAATTGAAGGTAAAACCACAGCCGTAAGCATAAGTACTTTAGCTAATTTATACTGAAGATAAACAAACAGACAGATTAGCTATAATATCATAGCAGATAAGAAATAAACGTCGGCTATCTAAGAATCTCTATATAAACTGCGCAATGTCACTTTGGCTAGGCCTTAAGCCTCAGGAGTAAATTGACCTGCTGACTGAATTGACAGTATGGCGGTAACAGGTAAGGGAGCCTTCTTAATCCTTACGAATGATTTTTTTTTTATATCATACGAAGGCAAACAAGCAGACGGATTTCCTGATGGTAAGAAATTCACGCCGCCTAGAGACACCAAAGATAGTATTGGTGCGTTGCCAACCTGAGGTCAGGATGTTAGGCCTCGAGCCAAAGTAAGTTTACCGGCTACTTTACCCTCCGAACCGGAACACGTCATGACGTTATGGCGGCAGGAATAGGTAAGGCGGTGGTACCAATCCGGGCGAGTCGCTGCGAAACTCTACCACCTAGTTAGATGTCACGGTGTTAGTGATGATAAGCCTATGCTCGCCTTTTACGAGCTGCCTGGCAAGAAAGGCAGATGGTCTATTCTGCAAAGGAGCCCGGACCTACACGGGGAAGACGGGGAATGATTGCGGAATTTAATCCAAATAAGAGTTTTTTAAAAAAAAAAGACAGTGAACTGGCACACGGATCTCTCGACGGTAAGAGACAACCTCGACCTATAGACACCGTAGATGCTACCGGTCCATCGCTGTCCTGTGGCCGGGATGTGTTGGGATTCAGTTTTCGCCGCCATTTTGATAACCCAACTCTTTGCTGATACAACATAATTATTAATTGCGCATTTTTACCGTTAGTAAATACGTTTGTTTATTTAGCTCTTAATTCTAAAAAGCAGATACTACTTGAAGTACCAATTGTCGATCAATCATTTAGAACCTTATCGGAGTTGCCACATCTTCAATGACTTTGAACTGCGAGTAATATTGGCTATTTCCAGCTTATCTAAGGCCAAAACACATGGGTAGTAGAAGATAAAACCCACACACGTTTTATTGAACAACTTATATTTTTATTTAAGTACCTGAGTATGTTGTGTAGATAAACATTTGATTAAAACAAATTTTCAGAAACACAAGGTTTGTCTATTTATTAATTATGTAATCAGATATCAAACACACTGAACCATACAAGTTGCACTTGTGCATAGCAATTCTATAAACTACCACCGGATCGGAATCGTGGCTACATGCTGAGCATATCCGGTGAAGGAAAGCTATTGGGATCGCTGTCATTTAGTAATGAGGCAACTGCCGTCATAGACCCCATAGATTCTTTATTAGTCTAAGATAGCGAAGCATACCATTCTAATGGTAAAAGATAAACGTGGCCTGTAAGCACCATAGATGTTACAGGAGTGTTGGTGTCGTGTGGCCGAGTTGTTCGGCCTGGTGTCTTATGCGTGTATAAGGTAGAGTCCGACCGAAACTGATTTTATGACCGAAACTGAAACCGAAAACGAGAGTTCAGTTGTGGCTTCAGTTTCAGCAGAAACCGAAACTCACGTGACCTTATATAAAATACAGTTAAATACCCAAATGTTGTTGAATTTTTTTTTACATTAAATAGTTTAGGTATATTAAATAAGATACAGTTTTTACTTTGTTACAATAATTTATTGATGTAATTCAAAGAAATACTGCTATCTTAATTAACGTAAATTAACACTTTACATATTTCATTGACAGTCTCTTTGTCAAGCCAAAACAAAGTACGGATTCAATATTCAACTATGTATTTAAAGAATTCAAGAACATAAATTAATCTAACATTTACATGAAATTAGTTCTATCAAAACATATCCTCCGATGAATGTTTGTTTCGGGCGGTAACGCACCGACTAAGTTGTGTTGCTACGGAGCTTACCGACCGAAGCCGAACGCCGCACGATGATTTCCGAACAGGGCCACCATCAGGGTCCGCCCGTGTTGCTGCGAGAAAAGAAGCTAAGCAAACGCGCTCGACAACTTCCGAAACAGTTTCGGTTTCGGCAAAAAATTCGGTAGTTTTTTGCCGAAAACGAGACTGCCACCGAAACTTGAATTTTTCACCGAAACTGACCGAAACCGAAAGTTCGGTCGGACACTAATATAAGGCCGCCGGCTACCCTACCTTCTGAACCGGAAAATGACAATGTCATTGGAACAGGAAAGATTTTATTGGTGCATCGCTATCTTATAGTTAAAAACTTAGGCAATATGTCACGTGTAACAAGGGTAAATGTTACGATCCAGTTGGGAGCACGACAAAGACGAACACTGACACTCTTATGCACTACAGGAATAATAATAGCAGTTAGTTAATAATAGTTAATAAAATGTATTTATTAAAAATATTGTTATGGGATATAGAAAAGGCTATTTCAAGCTTTTTTATGTTATTTGAAGGTAGATGGGTATATTGTGCGTTGCTTACCTAAAGCTGACATAGGCTTATTGGTTACCCTACTCCTAAAACATCAATTCACCAAATGCGACAATGACGAAAACTGACATTATGGCGGCAAGAAATCAACTTTATTTTTAAAGTCAGCCCGACAATCACAAAAATATTTAGGTTGCAAGGATAAGGATTACCGATTTTATGGAATCGTGTACCCTTGGGACCAAAACAGACGCGAATAATTTTTATTAATGAATTTTATTGTTTCAGATTATCAAAATCCCCGAAACCAAAGAAGGTTTTATCGACTTAAATAACCTGGAATTAAAGCTCCAAGAGTATACTGGATCAGGGAAAAGAATGATAGGATTTTTTCCTGCAGCTTCCAAACTTACAGGAGTTCTAACTGACGATGTGGCTACTACCTTACTGTTGCACCAGTATGGAGCTTGGTCTTTTTGGGATTATACTCTGGTGGCACCGACATCGTCTGCGGATATGAACCCAACGTTCCTGGGAGTGGAAGATGGTATGGTGAAAAAGGATGCGATTTTTTTTAACTGCGAGAAGTTCGTTGGTGGAGTCCAGGGCCCGGAGGTGGTTATTGTCAAGAGGGATATATTCAAACAGTCACCATTGTATATAGACGATGTTGAGGTAATAAATATTTGATTCTAGTTTTTTTCCAGCGACTATAGAATAGGTAGAATAGATTTTTATACAAATGTTTATATAGTCCTTATATATAGCCCTTTATAGTCCTTTTAGCGATGATATTTGAAAAAATAGTTAGGTACATATGTTTGAACTTAGGCATTTAACTATATGCAGATAAAATTTGGTGACAGTCGGTTAGGCGGTTTAGTTGTGAAATCTTAACAGGTAGACAGACTCGCATTTATAATATTACTTTGCTTCCACTCGCGGCTTTGCTTAGGCGTATATTTTTTTTAATTTTAATGTTTTATTCTGATGTATAAACTACATTCCTGTAAAGTTTCATCAAAATCCATTCAGCAATTTTTGGTTCTACCTCTGCCTACTTTTTCGTGGATACAGGCATAATGATACCTTTATTTTACTTTATCACGTACTAGCTGCTTATTCCAGCTTCGCTCGGATGTTAATTTTTTTGATTATAAATTGAAATGTGAGCTATCCTATCTTTCAAGTTGGATCAAACTACACACGATGTGCAAAATTGATTCGAATCGGTTAAGTAGTTTAGGAGTCCATCGCGGACAAACAACGTGACACGTAATTTATATTAAGATTATTGCGGCCATAATGTCATCACTCGCATCTGTCGATTGTCGTCATTTGGTTCGTACGTAGTACTATTATATATTCTGTGGTATGGCCCTAACATATCAGCAAACTACTTAGCATTCCTGCTTTTTTTCCATGCACCATTAATATTTGGTTTGCTTATTGACGCCTTGTACTTTATACCACCAAGTTTTTTTGATATACAACTTCTTGGGTTTTAAAAAAAGGTATTAACGTTATCACAGGTTTTAGCTGAAAGAATAGAAGAGCAGAGATGTACAGAAGCAGTTCGTGCAGCCATTGTGATGCAGTTGAGAGAAGCCATCGGTCTTCAGAATATAGCAGACAGACAGGACACTATAACCAGGTAAGCTTTATCTTCATAATCCGTATCTGATAATGTGATGATATGAACTTCTTAATTATTTCAATACAACAGATTTTTGTATTTACAGATAATTGTTAAAATATTAACAAGGGAATCTGGTAACAGATTTGATGTATCTACTCAAATATACTAAGTTTACTAAGTTTTGAATGGCAAATAAATATTTCAGCCAATCATACACACGCACGTCACTTATATGAACTCGTATTCGTTTGTTATTGGTTATCGAGTGCGCGTCATTTTTGGAATATGGTGCGTCTAGGCATTATGACAGTTTACTTAGGATATTTATTCCAAGTGCTAGTTTATTTAGGACTAGCAGTTTCACGCGAGTTTTGGCGCCATCGAGAGAAAAGATGGTCGAAGTTTTTTCATAATTATTGAATTTTGTGTTAATATTGATTGATATTAGTCAATTTTGGTGGCATTTTGTACAATTTTGTTCAGTGAAAGTGCGCAAATGAAATAATCATGAAGAAATTAACGTATCGTATATTTCTTCGTTGCCGCCAAATCTCATTACATGAGCTTGTGTAAAAAGGTCACCGTTTTACCCAAGAGCCTGACATGACTTACTGACGACTTATGACTCATGACTAATTAAAATAAATTTAAATTGATATAAAATTTGATGCAAATTACTACTTGACTAATGGCTAAATACTAACGTGAAGGCCAAAACTTAAAGAAAGAAAGAAGAAAGAAAGAAGCAGTTTCACGCAGCTTCGCCTGCGTATTTTGGCTTTTACTGCACAGATTTTGATGAAACAAAGCCTATGTCACTCAACGTTAATGTAATATTCTAACGGTGAAAGAATTTTTTGAAATCGGTTTAGTAGTTTCGGAGTCTATTCATTTCAAACAAACAACCAAAAAATGAAACCTTTCCTCTTTAAAATATTAGTATAGAAGTATAGATATAGATATATTATACTACTCAGAATAATATTAAATGACACAAAACTATTTCCTGAATTTATTATGGAAAATAGCAAATACCAAAGGTTATTTCATACTTATTATTTAATTTGCTGCTCTTTCACACATGCATTGCATAATATTAGCTATTTTCAGAAGAAGGTTTTTATAAAGAGAAAAACCTGGAAAGTAGCTAGGAAAATAGGATAAGCACTAGTTTATTTTTTTCCATACAAACTGTAACTGTAGCCATTGATGTCAAGCGATACGAAGTTGGCTAGGTCGGCTAATTGTTAATATGTTATTTCCTACGACATATGCAAATTTTAGCGACACGTTATTTTTGAATTGCAGACAAAAAATATCAAATATGGATTCTCAAACATAGAGCTTCGACTGAGTGGTACATTTAGGAGTAAATTATCTCTTTATTGTAGCAAATCTACTACAAACATTAACTTGGACCATCTGCCTACCTGTGCCAGGTAGCTCG
>NJDC01000923.1:191074-212168 GCA_002245475.1 Calephelis virginiensis
CGACCCGGGATTCGAACCCGGGACCTCATGCAGTCAAGTCCAACACCCAGACCGCTAGACCACAGAGGCGATTTATAGGGAGAGGTTTATGAATAGCTGAATAATGTCACATGTTACAAAATAAAATATTTCTATTTCGAGTCGAAAGCTACGTTGTTTTAGGATGAATGTTGTCGGCGTTTGGATAAGACGACCCCATCGCCTGCGAGAAGTAATCTAGTAATTAGGTTACTGGAATTTATTATATTATTTAGTTAGTAGATTGCTGAGCAGCAGCTCCGGATCAGTACCATAGCTGTACCTATTTCTGCTGTCATATCATCAGTGCTCGTCATTATCAAGAGTGTATAGACGGCGGACTTGCATAGGTACGAGACTTATAGTTGCGACGCATAAGTAATACGAGTATGTACGGTGTGTATAGGCGACGGTTTTCTTTTAGATTGAGGAAAGCCTTCTGCTTGTCTGCTATATTATAACACTAAAGAATAAAGTTAAATATCTAATAAAAAGGGAATGAATAAGTCTATTGCAGTTGTTTTGTTGTGCAAACTCTGCTATAGAGAAATAATCACAATAAGTACGGGGTATAAAGATGATTCGGCTGAACATTGAAGTTCTTTAAATTTTTAAGAAAATCTTATTTATTTTAAAAAACTAAAGCCAGATAATTTATAGTTTCAGCGTAAATATTTGTACAGTTACATCCCCAATACTCATTTGCGTTCACATTTATATTTGAAATAGTAAATATGAACTTCATAATAAGAGTAAATAGTATTTTAGGCTCTAGCTAATTTGAATTTAAGTCTGTCGTCGTTTGCGTTTTTTGGCATTCAAATACAAATACCTACGCGTATCTTAATGTTGGTAAGATTAGACATAAAATATTAGACAACCCAAATTATTACAAAGCCAAAGATGCTGGCGGATTTCCTAATAGCGAGAAACACTCATTACTTATTGCTCGTATCTAACTAAACCAAAGTTTGAAGAGATAGAAGCC
This sequence comes from Calephelis virginiensis, assembly GCA_002245475.1. Classification (NCBI taxonomy): domain Eukaryota; kingdom Metazoa; phylum Arthropoda; class Insecta; order Lepidoptera; family Riodinidae; genus Calephelis; species Calephelis virginiensis. The sequence continues at coordinate 192,081 of NJDC01000923.1, forward strand.
TCAAGCGCATTGCCCATCGTCGTATTTGCGCCTGAGACTATCTCGTCAAGCTTTGCTTTATGCGATGGCTCTTCAGTGTTGGTAACAGTCCCTTTACTGTCTTCAAGCCAAGTGTCTATGTGGTAACTTACTCACGCAAGAGGATTAACATGCAGAGTCTTTTAGGCATTCCACCATGATCAGATATAAGGTACGATGTGTATTTTTATTACCATAAAAAAATCAAGCTCGTTCGTACTCCAATGTTATAAAAATAATGATAATAACGCAATGTTTGGGATATAAAATCAAAATTATCGATAAATTGTGATGTATTTCCCAAGAGCCGTAACTCAAGTGATATTATCGATGTTTATGTGTGGCATTGTGCGACCCTCAGAGACACGACTGTCACACGTGGGCGCATCCTTAATGTTTTATATCTTGTCTCTACCTTACAGCCTGAGATCCGATGTCTCTGTTACGACCAGACCAATGATGACCATATATTTACTCAGAAAGTACTCTTCGTACCTACTATTCTCCTTTCAAAAGGTCTTTTTTTAGTTACGGGTTCCGGTTCGGAGGTTAAGGTAGCCGGTAAACTTACTTTTGCTCGAGGTCTGACATCCCGACCTCAGGTTGGCAATGCACCATTACCATCATTGGTGTCTCTAGGTGGCGTGAATTTCTTACCATCAGGAAATCCGCCTGCTGTTTGCCTTCCAATATTATAAAATCCCCGATTTCCAATATTATAAAAATAAATTATCCCCGTGTTGGTCCGAGCTCCTTTGTAGAATAGACCATCTGTCTTCCTTTCCAGGCAGCTCGTGAAAGGCGAGCATAGGCTCACCGTCTCTAACACCGTGACATCTGACTAGGTGGTAGAGTTTAGCAGCGACTCACCCGGATTGGTACCACCGCCTTACCTATTCCTGCCGCCATAACGTCATGACGTATTCCGGTTCGGAGGGTAAGGTAGCCGGTAAACTTGCTTTTGCTCGAGGCCTAACATCTCGGCCTCAGGTTGGCAACGCACCATTACCACCTTTGGTATCTCTAGGCGGCGTGAATTTCTTAACATCAGGAAATCCGTCTACTTGTTTGCCTTCCAATATCATTAAAAAAAAATCTCTCCAGTCAGCCGCATCAGCAGTTTTCCAAAACAATACTACGAGAAAGTATTTAATATGAGTGAATAGAATTATTTAGCTTAATACACCTCTATCTTTACCCACGGTTTCCATTTTGCGGTTTAGGGTCATTACAATAAACCATTTGCTTCTTTCTTCTTTCTTTAGGTTTTGGCCTTCACATTAGTATTTAGCCATTAGTCAAGTAGAAATTTGCATCAAATTTTATATAAATTTCAATTATTTTAATTAGTCATTAGTCATAAGTCGTCAGGAAGTCATGTCAGGCTCTTGGGTAAAGCGGTGGCCTGTTTACTCAAGCTCATGTAATGAGATTTGGCGGCAACGAGGAAACACACGATTCGCTAATTTCTTCATGATTATTTCATTTGTGCACTTTCACTGAACAAATTTGTACAAAATGCCACCAAAATTGACTAATTTCACTCAATATCAACACGAAATTCAATAATTATGGAAAAACTTCGACCATCTTTTCTCTCGATGGCGCCAAAACTCACCATTTGCTATAAAAAGTTATTTTATATAATCTGAACGTTTCTCAGCGGCTGCTTCAAACTTAGCTAGCTATGTGGCTACTACGTAATTTTATTGTCGTAGCTTGTCCTTAAATGCTTTCACCATTTATAAAGTAACAAATCTGGCTGGTCATGAATCTCGGACCTTTTTAGATTACGCATTTGAAAAATACATACGTACTCTGTGGTCTAGCGGTTCAGTCGTTGGACTTGACTGCATGAGGTCCCGGGTTTGAATCCCGGGTCGGGCAACAAAAAGAAAATCGGATTTTTCCAATTTTCTAATAAAAAAAAATGTTGCTCGGGACAGGATATGTGCCCGGTTGGCGATAGGCTTGCCACCTATCACATTATGGGACTTAATATTTTCGGCTAGTCGTGGGTACCCTGGTTGTGCCTCTGCCTACCTCTTCGGGGATATGGGCGTAAAGATACTTTACATACGTACTTGTCTGCGTTCGTCAGTTACTTTGTAAGTCTGTACAAGTAAAAATAACTGTTTAATTATTCAAAATTTTATTATTACCGCTATATTACTAGTCATTCTAATGTGTTTTTCAATTTTGTTATAAAAACAACGTTGCCCGGTAGATTTTAGAAATATAGTCGCGCCACAAGTATCTTTTGTATGATCCATAATAATGAAAAAAAAAGATAGGTTTAATACCTATCACATTGTGGAACTAAGTACATACGACGGATCGTGGGTTTGTGAATAATTTCCTCTGATTACGTTTTTGATGATACGGATGTGAATGCACCTTTTAATTTTTACTAACTTACCTAAGTCAGAGATTTTAAAAATTCTTTTTTTAAAGCATATTTTTCTCTAATTTGCTTTTGGTGTCCCATGTCCAGATATGTAAATTAGACCACCTAGATCCTTGCCGCAATGTAAAAGGCAAGCATAGTTCTTATTAACTACAGCATTGGTTGTAGAGTGCTATAACTGCTGCTCTTTTATCAATGTCTGGCACTGTTGTATTTCGGTTCAAAAGGAGAGTAGGTGTTAGACCTGCACATAAGGCCTTACATTGCAGCTACGAGCCAGTAACGCACCTGTAACACCTGCAGTGTCTATAAGTTAAAAGTTAGTTATCAGGAAAGCAGTGAACTTGTTACCAGACTAGATAACATAAAAATAATAGTAATTGCAATTTTGCCTCCAACTGAGGATAATATGGCATAATGGTAGCTATTATTACTACGTGTAATCGAAATGCAATTGCAGTGGAAAATGGAACGTTGTCAAGTTGTCAATAGGGTTTTCATAATTCAATCTCCATCGCAGTGAGAAAGGAGTCCATAGTTCATACCGGTGTCGCTGGCTGACCTATTTTCCAACAACTCGAACTGTATAAACTGGGTACTTTTGTTCACAGAAAAGTAGTTGACACAACTGCAATTCAAGTGAATTTTTATATGTTGTAGTTGTTATATACTTGTTTTTCTAGATGTTAATTCCTTTTATAAGAATTGCAGCTATGGTTTCGCGATCGTTTCTACTATTATAAAAAACAAGGTGATCCTCTCGGCTACGTCTGTGTGTTCTTTACGTCAAGTCTTCTCTCTCCTCAAAACTTATACCTCCTAAACATCGCTAACCCTCGACGTGAAACAAACACACTTTCGCACAATTTTAATATGAATATGAAAATGTGTTTCATATTCAAATTAAAATTTTAATTTTTTTTAGAAAACGATTTTTCTTTCGGAAAAATGGTTTTTATGCTAAGTATATCTAATAATGTACATTTTTTACCTACATCGCTGTTGTGTTACTGAAATTCAAGTCGGTTTTCCGCAGTTTTAGATACTGCGGTTAAACTAGAATCTTGATAAAACATAAGCAAATAGGTGGAATAGTAGGCGGAGTAGCTAAATAATTTTAATTACCAAGGGAATCCACCGGTGATTTTAGCGCAGTGACTTTTATTTCAATAAGTAATACCTACTTACTTATACCATATGAGTATAAAAAAAATCATATCTTTAAGTGAAGAAACACTTGTAGGTAGTGTTTTACGTATCAGGGATAAAACTTAAACTCAAATTTTTGTACATTTAATCATTAGATCCAAACTTGGCAATGGGACCAACTCGGAAGTACGCCCTTTCAAATAAAAAAATAGTGTGTTTGTACTTAAGTACACGCGTTAGAAGTTATACTTCTTCGGCGTAATAAGATAAAAATCTTTTTAAAAACTAAAATGTTATCTATAGCTAACTTCATAGCTAACTTCATCATGTCGGTTTTTCGTGACGGTGTGCGCGCGCATCGTAAAAATTTACCCTCATCATTTTTTCCTAACGCGCCAAAAGAAGTATAACTTCAAAAAGAATTTCGGTTTAATATATGTATATATAGGAGTCGAACATATACCTTCCTCCTTTTTTTTAAAAATAAGCCTGTTATTAGAACATGATACGCCTAATTTAAGAGACTCATTAGTTTTGATGACGATAAACACCCAGATAAAGAAATACATAAATACTGAAATTAAATAGATATTGATGAATCTTGAATAAAATTAAAAACTTATTTTATTTGCAGAACAAAAGTCATATTACAATCAACAAAAAAAGATAAATATAAAAAATATACACAAATGTAGTTATTGTTATATACTATATCTCGTTTAACTAATGATGTTAAACTTACGTGTGTTAAAAAAATATAATCGTTAGATTTTGATGCGAATAGGTCAATATCTCTTAATACAACCAGTTACTCCCTGTAACTAGTTTCCAGTATTGACTTATTAATTGCAAATTATATTGCGGAAGGAATCACGAGTTGCCAACCTGATACCAACTGTAGCTGCGTCAGCGCGGCGTCAGTTGTTGTAGGGTTGGCAATAAAGGGCCACTTTTTTATATTTTTTTTACTGCTACGGGCAACAACCTATTTTGAGTGGAAGCATGTCGAATGGTGATAATGTAGTTGAGTTTTGTTGGCACTCATCTGTATTAGCTATGTTTTCGCCATAGTTTTGGTGTTTCATATGCTTGTTTTTTGGTTCGGAGGGAACTGCGATAGTGTTTCTTACAATATCTAATGCGGTAATGCTAGCAAACATTAATCAATTAAGAATAAGTATCTTCATGACCATATCTCCTAAGCGGTGAGCAAAGATACAACTATTACTTAAGTCCCACAATATGATAGATGGCAAACCTGTCGCCAAACGGGCATTTATTCAATCACAGTCAACCTTGTTATTTGTTATAAAATTAAAACAATAATACACTTTGAATTCACCGAACAGTAAATCGGCCCACTAGACCACAAAACTAGACTAGTCTAAAAATAATTTACATATTAGCATCAATAAACAGTGGTCCCCTTGCCTTCCAATTCCACATCTGCTTAAACATCTTATTTAAAGAAGATTGGTCTATTTAATTTGAGCTTAAATATTACTTAATTAAGAAATTAGACACCAAAATCTTTGGTATCCTAATATCTTACGTGTCAAGGGCGAAGACTTCGAGAAGGTGCACATCTTTTACCGCCACAAGACCGGTCTGCTGGTTTGCTTTCCTTAGGCTCTAAATTGAAAAACAATACCAACTAAAATTAAACATATTTTTTCTTCCAAACAGCAACCCTATTAATATTTATAGAAGCGGTTTCGCCTGATATTTTTCAATGTGTTAAACTCAAGGTTCACAATATTATTTCTGTCGTTATTCTCGATATATCGATGTCGTGAGGTCAAAGTCTACAGTAGAACCGCAGGAAATTTCGGATTAAAATGCGGGCGAAAATAAATTTATGACGTACCTATAATAAGATATTTTTGGCTGAGTACGAGTAGAGTAATTAAAATCGGTAGTCGATGTTTATTTACACTGTCGATATTTATAGTATCGTTGTTTATTTATTAAGGAAAAATATTGCGATAGTGATGTCCTTTAAGAGGTTCATATTTTTGTATAAAACAAGTATAATACTGGTTCATATTTAGCTTGAGGTCATATTTTTGTATAATCCTATTAATATTATAAATGCGAAAGTTTGTAAGTATGGATGTATGGATGTTTGTTACTCTTTCACGCTCGAATGGCTGAACGGATTTGTCTGAAATTTGGAAGACAGATAGATTGTGACCTGGATTAACATATAGGCTATTTTTAATCCCGATCGCACACCGGGTTTCTGTGAAAACGCGGGCGAAGCCGCAGGTAGCAGCTAGTACAAATATAATACCGAGAGCTTTCGATGATAATACAAAATAATCCTTATTTACGATAATCAAAATTTAGCTAAGAAAAAGAAAGACGGAACAAAGCAAATAACATTTATTTATTTAAATATAATCTTATATTAAATAATTTGTTTGAAATACATCGACAAACCTGAATAAACGACAAAAATATTGAAAATTATTAGGTAATAGATACATTATTTTGTTTTTCCAACCATTTGATCTGTTTAACTTATTTTATACACCTTAGAAGTTTTATCTTTCAACTGCTGATATCATCAATTTAAAAATAGCAACCTAGAGTTTATTTCGAATGGTAACCGTTACAGGAAATAAAAAAAAATGTAGTTTGTTTTGACACATCTGTAGGTTTACTCTGGAATCCCAAATTCATACAAGTTGTAAATTAGAATCGGATATATCATTTTAAAACTCTTGTACTCAATACTATCATACCTATCTCAGAAAAGGTAGGCATAGGCACAACAATACCTACGACTAGCCGAAGAGACTAAGACCCACTATGTAATAGGTGGCACGTCTATTACCAACCGGGCACATATTAACATATATTAACATTTAGTTAATAATAAACAATACATTGTTTTATCAGATTCGTTATTTTTTGTGGAACTAAATGTTAATAATCCGCTAGTACTGTGTTCAAGAGTACCTAAAATGACATGACCGATTCCAAATTCTTATTTTAATGAAATCGAGATTCAAGAGTAACCTACAAAACAAACTAATTCGCATATTTTAAGCTTTTTTTGGCTGAATTGGTTAAAACGTGTTATTCCCCGTGTTGGTCCGGGCTCCTTTACAGAATAGACCATCTGCCTTCCTGCCAGCTCGTAAAAGGCGAGCATAGGCTTACTGTCACTAACACCGTGACATTTGACTAGGTGGTAGAGTTTCGCAGCGACTCACCCGGATTGGTACTAACGTTACCTATTCCTGCCGCCATAACGTCATGACATGGTCCGGTTCGGAGGGCAGGGTAGCCGGTAAACTTACTTTTGCTCGAGGCCTAACATCCCGGCCTCAGGTTGGCAACGCACCATTACCACCTTTGGTGTCTCTAGGCGGCGAGAATTTCTCACCATCAGGAAATCCGTCTGCTTGTTTGCCTTTCATAATCATATCATACAAAAAGGCCGTCAACAGCGTCATAACGAACCCAGCCGCAGTCGTATCTTTGGTACTTATTTAAAAAAGTAGAACGTTTGTCCGGGTAATTTAAATGATTGGTAGCTAATGATGTCATCGTGTTGTAGTTTTTGTGTTTGTATTTAGACGCAAAGCACAGGCTTATTATTATTGAGGCCTATTTCACCCATGACCTGGATAACAGACAAAGACATACATTCATTGGTTTATGCCTCTGTAGGTTCGCATACAAACTTGTATGGATCAATATTCTGGTTCAGAAGGTATAATTGGGTTTTGTCGATTTTAGCCAAAATTAGGGTAGCTTGTTGTTATGTTTTTATTTCTTGATTGCTCTTGGTCGAGGAGCTAGTGTACATGACGAGTCCTTCCCCACTTTCATAAGACTTCGGTTCGCTTTCTTTTTAGTATTATTATTTTTATTTTCGTATTTCTACCTATTAATATCGAAAATAATTAACAATCATTACATTTACATTATCATATATTTAATGCGGTGTTTAGGGCTAGATTCAAGTTGTGGCATTTGTACAGAGGTATGTTATTATTTTTTCCATAAGACTTGATCATTTTGTTACCCTTAAAAATTCACAACCTCCCACTTCCCGAGCTCAAATTTCCCGTAATTTATTTTTACTTTAAGTTTTGTTATATTTTTCCTTATCCAATGGGTTTCATTCTTCTTTACTTTGTTTGAAACATTCAGACCTCCTTCACAGAAATCTCCAGATTTTCATTTGGAAATCAAATCATAAAAGAATTGTTAATAAGATAATAATATCTAAATAAAATAAGGACAATTGCGAGCTCTGCCGTTATATTAAAAATATGTAAGGCTATTGTAAAACCAGGGAGAAGAAAGAACTCTTCAAAAACAGTGTTTAAAAATGTTTTTTAAAGTTGATTTAACGTCACATGGAACGATGATATCAACAAGAAAATTCCGGCACTCAAGCCCACCTACCAGCACGGTGTTAAGTTTATTGACAGCAATAGTCCTGTCCGTGATGACAGACCAGTCTCAAGCGAAAGCTTTCGTCGCTATTTTCAAGAACTGGCTCCGGTGTATACCTTTAGTAAGGCACTTCAAAACTGACAAGTCCATTTCGAAGGGCAAGTAGCTGGTGAATTATCTTGGCTACTTGTTTATGCAATGCATGTACTCACCGTTGGCAAGATGAGATGTCTAATTTATTCACATTTTATTGTTTGTTATTATTTTATCGCCTCTGTGGTCTAGCGGTCCGGGTGTTGGACTTGACTGTATGAGGTCCCGGGTTCGAATCCCGGGTCGGCCAACAAAAAGAAAATTGGATTTTTCCAATTTTCTAATAAAAAAATTGTTGGTCGGGATTGGAATTGTGCCCGGTTGGCGATAGGCTTGCCACCTATCACATTGTGGGACTTAGTATCTTCGGCTAGTCGTGGGTGCCTTGGTTGTACCTTTGCTTACATTTTCGGGGATATGGGCGTGAAGATACTTTATTATTTTATTAACTAAACAATCAGGATTTCGCAATTTTCCCTTTATCGATGCCAAAAGACGTTGCTTCATACCAAATTTTAAGATTGACAGGGGAAGTGCCCTGTCGCTTAGATTCCCTTGCAAGTTTGGGGAAATTTGCGGCATAAGCGGCTGTATCTTTTGATTGCTTGGTTTAGAAGTTTAATTTTTTTCACAGCTCCAAGGGACAGTGGACTTGAATATCCTACTTTGGCACTAAATTTGACACACACATAGAGGGTAACTTGAATCTGCACATAGGAAAGCTTTTATACCGAAAAAATGTTCATGTGAGACCATTAACCACGCTGGCAACAGCTAGTCTGATATAAATTTCAGGTTAATACCTCTAAGCCTTTCTGAGACAAGGGCCTTGACAGACAGACGGACAGTCAACAAAGTGATCCTACAAGGGTTCCGTTTTCTCCTTTAGAGATTCGAGACCCTAAAATGCATATTTAGAGCCCTGTACTATGCTCCTAATGTCCACAATTGCAATCTAATTGCACTGTCAATTCTGATAAACTTCATCCAGTGTACGCCTTGATACGCAGTCCTAAATTAAACTTTTTTAAGGCATAAGGTGGAGTACAAGCAGGAGTCTCTTCCGACACGGACGGTAAGAGACATCCGTCTCTTATCTTATGACTAAGGTCTTGGACCAAACATAGCGCCTACCTCACCCTCTATTGTAACACGACAATAGTGACCATTGACAAGAATAAATGAGGCGGTGATACCAACTGGAGTAAGTTACTGTACACCATCGGTCAATAAAGGTGAAGATATACCTGTTGTAGACATTTATGAAGTATCCGCTTTAAGCGACTACAAACAAAAGGAAGGAGACATCATTAATGGGATCGAGGAAGTATTAAGGACTTCCGGTATCCTCTTTCGCACTCAGTGCGATATTAGTCCCAATATACTAAGAGAGTTGTCATTTAACAGTTTGCTGCCCACAAAGCTGTGTTAAAATAATTAACATACTAGTGGTCGCCCATTAGTTGAAATTCGACTATAATAAATTTTAATATCTTGTTGATAAGAACGCCATCTATATTTCTCAAGAATAATGTTTTATTTATTGATTTAATGTACTTTATAAGTACTATTATTAAAAAATATTAGCGTTCTGCACTTCTCCTTCACATAAACTATAAGTGTGACAAATTTTATGCTAAAGTTTTGGCATCACGTATTAATATACGGATGAGGGCTTAATATCAAAGTAATGAAATTAATGAAAGTTGGCTCAAACTTATCGAATACACAGATGAGGCTTTTAAGGCGAAATAAACGAAATACTAATCTATTTTATTGAATTAGGTTATTTTGCGGAAATCCATAGTAATAGTTTGTAGAAAAGCCTTTATTTCACTAATTCCGCTAAACCCATAATACTGTTATGACGGGAAATCTTCCAAGTAACACTGAGTATAACAAGCCTAACTAACGTTCCCAGCGCCCACCACTACGACCACACCACGAATAAAAAGGTGACATCCACCCCTGAAACAAAACCAATCAACGGCTAGATTCAACTTTGTGGGAGAGCCTCTGCAGACACTATGTACATAGTTGTTATGAAAACTCGTGCTGCTTGGAACGATTATGAGGGAAACTGGACATTTACTCCACTAGTATCGATTTAAGTTTCATTTTTATATCTATGTATTAATACGTGATGCCAAAACTTTGGACCCCTTTTTACGAAGATTGCGCGAACGGAGGAGTATGAAATTTGGCACACTTATAAATAGTTTATGTGTAGGAGAAGTGCATAACGCTAATATTTTTCAATAATAATTATTATAATGTACATTAAATCAATGAATAAAACCTTACCCACACTACCATGAATTTGACACACACAAACAAATATATTGATGATAACGATAAAAGATCACAGATGGTGCACTAAAAAGTTAGGAAAAAAGTAGGTAGTTAGTCTTAAGAAATGAAGATGGCGTTCTTATTAACAAGATATTAAAATTGATTATGGTCGAATGTCGACTAATGGTATAGTATAGACCACTAGTATAAATAAATATCCCTGGACAAAATACACAAACTGAATCTAACCCCCAACTAAACAACTTATATGCTTGTGTTATGGGTGTTAGTCAGCGTTTCTAATATATAGAAATACTTAACTAAATACCAAAACAAATTTAATAAACATCAAGACCTGGAAATGAAGACATCTAAATGCACATCACACAAATGCCTGCCCCCGTCGGGAATCGAATCCAAGCCTCGTGGTTTATTGGTGTGGTTAGGCATTACGCTAGCCACTCGACCAACAAGGTATATTTAGATTATTAATTGCAATCAGAAATGTTTTCAATTTAATTTTTTTATGGGTCTCAGTTTTAATTGAATTATTTTTTGCATAAACCTAAATAAATAAAGATACCTGAGTGTCAACAAAAACTTTTTCAGTATAAGAATGAAGTAGGGTGAGTACAAGGTACAAATTCAGAGTGGATGTCCAAAACCGCTTCGGTTACGGCCAATGTTAGCAATAAACAAAAATACGTTCACTGCTTGCGAATTGCTTTCTCAGAAAGACATTGACCTATATTTTTACAAAGAAACTCTGCACTAACACGCGCACAAAATTTTCTACCGATAATTATTTTCGAGCCCTTGTATTAGCAAAAATGTCAATGAACACTACAATAACTTTAGCTGACAGCGGCCAATTGTACACGGATGTGGTTCCCAAGAGTGGGTCAGTTAACTGGGTCAGTCGAGGAATTGGGTGAACTAAAATAGACTGCGTTGCTACGTGCTGGGAATCGGCAGATAGACGCCGTTTCGTACTACAGCCCCTGGGTGGATACTACGCTCTGTCGATTAAACTATTCGAGAGAAGGACAGACTGACTGAATTTCAGGTACTTATAAAATGTGCTATGAAAGCATTTCTGTTATTGACGCAGTTTAAGAAACGGTTTTTACATTTTTTTATTGTGGAAGGCAAAGAATCAGACCAATTTCCTGATGGTTAGAAGTTTAGGCTAGAGACACCAAAGGTGGTAATAGTGCATTGCCAACCTGAAGTCGAGGTGTTGGGCCTCGAGCAATAGTAAGGTTACCGGCAACCTTATTCTCCGTATCGGAACACATCAACGGCAAGCACTGGCGTTATGACGTTATATTAAAACCAATCACCATAAAAAAAATTACACTAGACTGTTCCATTAGGTTTGACTAAATACTGACCTCGCGTGGCTTGACAAAGGAAATGCCTTGAGCAGATATACCCGGCAGGCAGAAACCGGAAGGGTTATGTATGCGATACTAATATACATATGTTTGTGGCTTAAAAAAATCGTAGATTAATTGTTTAATACCTGCTAATCCTTGTGAAAGAATTAATTATGGTAAGCCAATACAAATGACTACTTAGGTAATACGCTTATATCCTATCCTACTAAAATATTAAATAAAAAAAAATTAAATGCGAAAGTGTCCGTTTTTCTTACTCCTTCACGCACAAATCTGCTGAACCGATTTTCATGAAATTTAGTAAACACATAGAGGATAACTTGGTTAGTTTTCATCCCGAAACAATGTTCCTGTGGGACCACGCGGGCAACGGCGCGGGCAACAACTAGTTTAATATATAGCGGAAGATCGCATTCCCATCGTTGATTGCTAATTTCCATTTTCGAAAAACCATTCTAATTGGTTTTTGGGACGTTATTCAACTGTTAACGTTTTACGTTTTATATGTATGGTAAACTTCCTTTATGGACAGTTACTTTACTCTTTGTGGTGAACTAACATTTCAAATCACTCATAGCGACTTAACGGAATTTCCAAAAAAATAGTGTAGGTTAGAACACCATATCTTGTATTTCGTAGTATACAACAAATGATACTAATTAACGGACATACAGTGGAAATAGGATGAAGTTTATTTTAGTTTTTTTTATATTATTTACGCTACACACTGCGTATGGTAACCACGCTCTGGCTTCCTAAGGGCACTCTGTATTTCATGCATACAAAGTAAATCGATGTCCCTTTTTATTACGTTAGTTTAGATATATTTGCTTTATGATGCCCTATTTCAGTTTCTTAAATACATAAATTGTCCATTCGCCCTATGGTAGAGATCGCTCCCGAAACGATAAGACCACCTTTGCGTACCTTAAGTTAAATATTGTAAGCGAAAGAGTGTACTTTTTGTAAATTTTGGTGCATAATAACTAATAAAGTGTTGAATACACTACATTCATTATTTATACCATTCTTCTTTCCTATTATCAGATCAAGGCTTTGTAATAATGGGACCACCAAGGAAGTACGCCATTTTGAATAAAAAAATATTTCGTAAAATCGATTCAGAATCGAAGGAAAAATCGATTAACATACATAAAAAATAGGAGTCGTAACATCTAACCTCGTTTTTGGATGCTGATTTAATAATCGGTAGGTCTGAAAAAATTTAACTCAAATACACTTTGGAATTTGTAATATCAGTATAGATTTAGGCCCTCATGAACATTTTAAATAATGTTGGTTTAATTTCGAGCATTAAATGGTCGTTTAAAACCACGGCAGATTAAACTAAAAGCAAAACTATATTACAAGAGGATATTATTTTATCTGTGATACAACACAGTATTTCTATTTTAGAATATAGATTACTATGATTCCGTACCGAAACACGTGAAGTGTCGAACTTTAATTAAACATTAGGAGCCTTCAAAGTGCTTGTATTGATCTCAAACAGTCGGTAACACCTCGGCTACGGCTAGTGTAAATTTATTTTGGTCGGAACGTTTCCGTTGAACGAAAATAAATACACAATATCAAGGTTACTGTTACCAATAAAGCGTTTTCCACTTGGGTAGTCTTTTGATAATTATATCTTCTTGAATTGGTTATCATCAGGAAAAGGTTCAAACATAGAAAAAAAACCGGAAATTCGGGGGAAAATGGAAAAACATTTGACACTTTATGTTAATGTCAAGCAATACGAAGTTTGCCGGGTCGGCTAGTCTATTATAATCAAAGTTAGTTTTTGACACCTAACCCCAAAAAATTGCTATTTTTTAATACGTAATTGAGATAATAACTTCTTTTAAAATTTGGTTAAAATGACAATAGTTGGCATATCAAGTCATAACTTTTGTGAAACCGAAAAAAAACGACGGGTTGCACTCCGGGGGTGCCGGCAGAAGTGAAAACTTGAATATTAACGTTGTGCATTTTTGATATTTTGGAATGGTTAGGGAATAATAGCATCTTCATCCCATATCCCCGCAGGGGTAGGCAGAGGCACAACCAGGGCACCCACGACTAGCCGAAGATATTAAGTCCCACAATGTGATAAGCAGCAAGCCTATCGCCAACCGGGCACATGTATAGGACATGTGCCGCGATTAGGCTTGCCCGAGCAACATTTTTTTTTGATATTTGATACATTTTTGGTATTTTGGAATAGTTAGGGAATAATTTTGCACGATTCGCTTTAATTATCAGTATGAAAGTACTAGTATTTATGTGGTAGAATACAATATTCATTTATTGCGCTATCATACACAAACATGACCGCACGAACATTCGTGCAAGCGCCTTGCGGCGTCTTACGAATTTTCGATCAGGTGTTTCGAACGTGTCTAATAAGTTTTAACTTCAAACATTTTATGAAATCCATTCAACTTCAAGAGAAATCTGCTCTTTTATTGCATTTATTGTTTCTTTAGAAGCAAACTGTTAATCTAGCAAACATGTTTAAGTAAGTATCTTAATTTCCTGCAAAACAGTAATAATCTCAATTTGACATAAAACTAAGTATATCTAAAAAAAAAAGTATCTTCACGCCCATAGCCCGAAGGAGGTAGGCAGAGGTACAACCAAGGCACCCACGACTAGCCGAAGACACTTAGTCCCACAATGTGATAGGTGGCAAGCCTATCGCCAACCGGGCACATTTCCAATCTCGACCAACATTTTTTTATTTATTAGAAAATTGGAAAAATCCAATTTTCTTTTTGTTGGCCGACCCGGGATTCGAACCCGGGACCTCATGCAGTCAAGTCCAACACCCGAACCGCTAGACCACAGAGGCGATCTATCTATCTAAGTATATATATATATATATATATATATCTAGATCAAACGAATTGTGTATTGAGTCCCAGTAGGTAAATCACGTCTCATTTGAATACATTTTAGTTTTTCTTGTTAACGAGTGTATCGACCTGGACAAAGTGGAGCGTTGAACGCATTTGGGGAATACAAATGTTTTAAATTATTTTTCTTATATAACATCCTACTGGCCTGGAATTGGGTCGTGACTATTATCCAAAAATATTTTAACCTTGTTTTTAATGTCTTCTTAGATTCCCACAATCGAAAATAAGAAATAAATAAATTACCTCACTACTTTCGTAGGAGAAACTCATACTCGTAAGAAATAAATTACCTCACTCCTTTCGTAGGAGAAACTAATACTCGTTAGAAAAGGAGTTCTTACCTTCCCTTAACTCTAATATGTGTTTTAACTTTTGGCAAGAGACGAATTCCGGTTTAGACCGCCGTTTTACCTATTCCTACCGCCATAACGTCAGTGGTTGTCGTTGACGTGTTCCGGTTCAGAGGGTAAGATATCCGATAAACTTACTTTTATTCGAGGCCTAACATCCCGGCCTCAGGTTGGCAACGCACCATTTGGTGTCTCTAGGCGGGGTGAATTTCTTACCATCAGGAAATCCGTCTGCTTGTTTCCCTTCCAATACTAAAATAGACACTTTCAAAGACCCTCTTTTCGTTGCCAATTAGTATAAAAGGATTTTAGAATTGGGTACATCGTTTAAAATCTCTAATAATTATGTTTTAAAAAACTGCAGCACGTTTTTATGTCTGTCATCATGATACACAGTTCATAGTTTGCACGCAAAGTCTAAACTTCAAAACTTATGTTATGTAAATAACATAACAAACATTGCGATTTGTGACGTCATCTTCCAGTTTAACGCTTCGGAAACACATTTACTGTTTATTTATTTGAAGTCGGTGTGTTCAGCTCACTGAGTTCCGGCGGCGCGTCGCCGAAATTAATATGTGAATATTTAAGTCCGCCTAATGTTTATTTATTGAAAAATCAGTATAATTTGTTCAATGAGTTTTTTTTTGTTTTTTTATGATATTAGAATGCAAAGAAGCAGACGGATTTCCTGATGGTAAGAAATTCACGCCGCCTAGAGACACCAAAGGTGGTAATGGTGCGTTGCCAACCTGAGGTCGGGATGTTAGGCCTCGAGCTACCCTCCAAACCGGTACACGTCATGACGTTATGGCAGGAATAGGTAAGGCGGTGGTACCAATTCGGGTGAGTCGCAGCGAAACTCTACCACCTAGTCAGATGTCACGGTACTAGAGACGGTAAGCCTATGCTCGCCTTTTACGAGCTGCCTGGCAGGAGGGCAGATGGTCTATTTTGCAAAGGAGCCCGGACCAAAAAAAAATCCGGAGAAAAATGTATCTTCGAGCCCGTATTATCCAGGAAGAGGTAGGCAGAGGTACAACAAGGACACCCACGACTAACCGAAGACAGTTAAGACCCATATTGTGATAGGTGGCAAACCTATCGTCAATCGGATACATATCGAATCCCATCAACTTTGTTTTTTTATTAGAAAATTGAAAAAAAATACATTTTCTTTTTTTTGGCTGACCTTGGAATTCAACTCGGAACCTAATGAAGTCAAGTCCGGCAATGGACCGCTGGACGACACAGGCGATCCACAATAACAATTTGCTTGTGATATGAGAGTTAGCCAACAATAATAATAAATTCAATTTTTACCATAAATATTGTAATTGTATAAAAATTGAGTGCGAAACTTGACGAGAGACTAGCAAACAACATCGAGCTGAACAACATTTTTTTCTGGAAGAAGTCCCGGGGTTAAATTGAATTAAGCCTCATATTCTTACAAGGACAGATAACGTGTAAAAACGGTGGAGTGAATTTTTGGAGATAGGTATAAATTTATAACCAAGATGTTTCTCCTGGGTTAGAGCATTCAAACTATCACGAAATATCAGAGCCATGTGAAATAAAAAAATCATGGATCAATTTTAGAAGTGTGTTCATGTCTTGAAGGTTAAAAGTCATTAAATGGTCAGGAAGAAGTGCAAATATCTTCATTTGGAGATAAATCACCGAGGTCGATGGAGCCAACTCCTGATATAAATAATGATAATAAACCAAAATAACTCACCAAGCAATCCGTTTTCTCTCGCGCAGTGGAAGCTTTTTTCGAAGGGAGTAAGGTGATGAGGGATTAGGAATATATAATTAATAATTGGATTACTTCCCTGTCACACTGTCCGTAGTTGCTATGCTATGATCCACGCACCGACACGTTGCACAAAGTACACACCGAATTTATCCCGTTCAACTCCGGTCACAAACCACGCTACCAACGACAATCCACAAGGTCACCAATGCCACCCAATTTTTGTCTTGTAGTCCGAATAACCGTAATGTTTGCCCGAAGCAATTTAACTATATGATTATATGCCGTGTAACCTCAATCACACCGATAGGTTATGAGATCAAGTTATATTATTTTTTTCAGCCATTTACAATCAGCTGTTACCGTAAGCGCTAGCCCGAATTGACAATAGTATGACATTAGATATGACAACTGACAGGTTGCCAGATTGAGTTTTGTTTCGCGGGTTTTAACTGGCAATACTAAACAGAGGTAACGCGCACGCGAAATTGTGAACGTAGGTCGGTAGTAAAACTAATTTTACCTAACGTACACCAGTTATTGATGTAGAAAATAGTTAAAATGGATTCTAGAACTGTTTTGCCCAGTCGTTAAACAAATATATTGTTTCCCAGCCATTCGTTCATTTGAACAGGCCATAGTCAATATAAGTATTGCGTAAGTTTCGCTAATGTGCCGACTATGTACTTTTCTAAGCTTTGTTACAATACGTAATTTTGCACACACGTACATCTTCACGCCAAGTTCCTTAAGGGATAGGCATAGAATATTGCGAACAAAGTGACACGACTTTTACACACCTGCCTAACTTCCTCCACATTAATTACTCTTTTCGTACAAACAAATTAGTTTTTTAGACTCTTTATACTCGTGGGATTGCAGTCTATATGAAATCAAATTGTATGTACAGACATACAATTTGAGTTTAAATTCTGTTTTGTTAATCTTTTATTTGTCATTATATCAACATAGTTCATGTTTACACTAACACTTTCTCGATCTATCTCTCAACATTTTTTATACCACACGTATTACTACTGAAAAACCTCTTAAAAATTTAGTTTTCGTATTACAGAAAACTTATGAAAGACTTATATAGGGATATGGTATATTATTCTAGACCAATATCAATTCTCAGCATTACACGATGCTCCCTCTATTAACTGAATTAAGTCGTATGTCTTTAACAAAGATGAATGTAAAATAAAAAAATCTGATAATTTTCAGTAGAAGTCTCAGAAGAATAAAAGTTTACAGTATAAAGAAATTTTTGTAATACCGAAACAAAAAAAAAAGTGTGTGTGTACTTATGTACACGCGTAAGAAGTTATACTTCTTCGGCGTAATAAGATAAAAATCTTTTTAAAAACTAAAATGTTATCTATAGCTAATTTCATCATGTCGGTTTTTCGTGACGGTGTGCGCGCGCATCGTAAAAATTTACCCTCATCATTTTTTCCTAACGCGCCAAAAGTATAACTTCAAAATGAATATGGTTATTTACCAAAAGAAAATTCACTTAGTTATAACCAACATGATTTGATACTTAACACTTTTCGATTGTTGAAATTCGATATCACCAAAACATATGTATGGAACTTATTAATGGATATGAGCAAAAGATAATATTACGATGTCAGTGTGATTGATTCGTTATTTGTTTTCCAGAGAATGATTTATTTCTGTTTGTGTGATTACTAGCAGTATGCAATTTCACGGGTGTAATTGCCTTTTTACTGATTTTTTATATCCTTTAAATAGGTCAACTAGATATGCAAGTTTAATGGTTTAGGCGGGGTCTAAACCATTAAACTTGCATATCTAGGCGGAGTAAGACTGTATTCTTTTTTAAGGAATCGTGACAAGTGTATTGTTTGTGCGTGCTAATTTATATTGTTTGTATATTGTTTTTACTATATTTGTATAGAATTTGTTTTTTTTTTGTTATTAAAAAAATCTGATATCTGTCAAGGCTGAAGGGGGGACCTGAAAATCTGTGTTAAAGCAATATGCTTTTAGTGCTGCACACTGCGTCTATAATATTTTTGTATATGTTTAATTGTCGTTCCTTGCGTAGTTTTTTATCTATATTTTTTTTCATTGTAATGTGTGTAGTGAATGTGTGTGTTAATAAATGTTTTCTTTCTTTCTTTCTAATACGAACTCACTCTAAATTTTTTTTCCAGTAGTTAAGAGAGTTGATATAGGCATATGATCTTGTTTTCTAATATTTCCTACAATTATCTAACATCCAGAACTTTGTTCTTTTTCCAAGGATGTCTCTCTCCGTTTTATAACTTTACTCCCTGATACCAGCCAAAGTCACTATAATCTGAATTTCATAGTAGCCTTGTATTTCCTATCTGAGTTGGAAGCATATGTCAAAAAACTTTCAGCTCTAATAATATGCCAAGGCCTGATCTTGCCATACCATATACTGAATCTTCGGAAATCATCCTAAAGACAATTAAACGGTTATTTGAGACGACTTTTTGATATCTTGTCAACTATCTCTATCAATGTTTTAACTATATCCACTTTTTCTAATCGCATGGGAAGCTATGTTGGTAAACATATAACTCTTTAATGTGTTTGTGTACTTCTAAATAAAACTCCGAAATATACTTAACTTAGTCCTACAGCAAATTCGATTCTATCGCCAGTGTGTTTGTTTCGAAAATTTTAGGTATACGCTGCCTTGGATTTTTAAAGCCCTATGTCAAAAGTAAAAAACGCCAGATATGAGATAGGGTATGTGAGCCTATTCGCGTCCACGCCCCAGTTCGCGTCCATTTCGCGGATACCGTTTAAAAAAACCCTTAAAATATATTAGTAACCCGTAATAAATTAGGAACATACATACACAGACAAAAGAACTGTTTGCATAATTTTTCCTGTTAAAAAAAAATTAATCTTACCTATATAAAAAGTTGTGTAAATATCCATAATTTTAGTGAAAAAATAGTGAACCGGCGCGCGTTTCATACGTAATTTTTCAATGTTTTAAGTTTAATTAAAGTTCCTAGCCCTTGAAAATGATTAAAAGAATAAAAATATTGATGATTTTGATTGATTATTTTATTTTTTAGAGTTAAAATGAGGTGGACTCGAACTGGTATACCAATATTACGAATTAGCCAGTTTGCGTCCAGGGTGGACGCAAACTCATCTTTCTATTTCTAACTTGATCCTTTATTTTAATTTGAAGAAATATGTCATATGGATGTGGTTTTATTTTATTTTTACCATTATTATTATGCTTATTTAAATAACCAATTTGCGT
>NJDC01000924.1:0-11208 GCA_002245475.1 Calephelis virginiensis
GAAAAACCTGTTTCTTTCCGATTCTACTTTTCTACCCACACCATGGCATACAATGGCAAGCAAGCAATGGTAAGGCGATGATACCAAATCAGACATATTCACCGACCTACTAGGTGTTGTTATTATATCAGAATCGTCACTGGAAACATAAAGTTTTCGCAGTAATAAACCCCATTTTGATATAAACTATAACTCACAGGTTAAAAATACCGCTAACCTTAATTTATTTTATGGTAGTTCTAAACAAATTAATGGGCTAGTTAATTGGTGCAGTTAAACGAACCCAGCGATCGTTACTCCGTGAATCATTCTGGGCGATTTTTAACAGAAGTTGCGTTTTAGGTAATAAACCTAATGAAACGATCGATCTAGATTCTAGACGAGTTTTAATTAAAATTTAAAATTAACTGGATTTCTACTCAATCATTCAGTCAGTTGGTAGGGGCTAGCATAGTTTTTAAATATGTCCTGGGAACGGAAATAAAATATCTTGCAAAAATATCACAAGAAACTGACAATATTTTATAAAATAAATAGAAGAAAGCGTTACTTTGCGGAAATCCATACTTGAATCTAAATAAAATTATTTAATTTGAAATTTTCCGCCAAAAAATGTACACGTATTATGTCGTAACAAAACAGACAAAAGTGAAACATACGTTGAGTTTTTAGTACCTAGTATGTGTATTGTTGGTGCTAATAAAACAGTTTAGTGGTGTGTATTGTGCGGAGCTGGATGTATTTTGGAGTTTTACTCGTAGCTACCGGTAAGTCCAATTCATTCTTAGCGCACTATTTTGTCTGTTTTGTTACGTCATAATACGTATACATTTTTTGGCGCAAAATTGCAAATGAAATAATTTTATTTAGATTTGACAATATTTTATTTAGTTGTGAGGGGCAAAATCTATCTCCAGCTTTAGTCAAGAAAAAATGGATGTGTCAGTGATATGTGAGAAGTTATACTTGAGGCATTATCAAAAAAATCGATCCCGATCGTACATACTTAACTGGACACAAAACTAACGTTAATATTAACGTTACAATAACCAACACTTTTTAAAACAAAGCGAATACAAAAATAGCGTTAAATTAGACTCTGCAGCTACGAAGGAAAAAAACATATTTAAATTGACACAAAAATGGCGTTAATAGTTAACGTTAAAGTCTAGTTTTTATAGAACATACCGAACACAAAAATAGCGTTAAATTAGACTTTCTGGATCGAAATGAAACAAAACATTTAGACAAGAAATACGTTAACAGTAAAGTTAAAACCTATAAGATTTTTAAATCAAGACCAATACAAAATAGCTTTTAGTTAGACTCTGAAGCTATGAGTACAAAAACATTAAAATGGATGCAAAAATAGTGTTAATATTAAAGTCTATAAGACTTTTTAAAACAAAGTGAATACAAAAATGCCGTTCAAATAGACTCTGAAGCTAACATAACAAACATTTAGACGGACACAAAAATGGCGTTAATATTAACGCTCAAGTCTGAGACTTGTTATAATAAACCGAATACAAAAATCCCGTAAACTAGACTAAAGCAATATAAAAAAACGTTTAGACGGACACAAAAATAGCGTCAATATTAACGCTCAAGTCTGAGACTTGTTATAATATAAACACTCAAGTCTCAGACTTGTTATAATAGACCGAATTAAAAAATCCCGTAAACTAGACTAAAGCAATATAAAAACTTTTAGACGGACACAAAAATAGCGTCAATATTAACTATCAAGTCTGAGACTTGTTATAATATAAACGCTTAAGTCTCAGACTTGTTATAATAGACCGAATTCAAAAATCCCGTAAACTAGACTAAAGCAATATAAAAACTTTTAGACGGACATAAAAATAGCGTCAATATTAACTATCAAGTCTGAGACTTGTTATAATAAACTGAATACAAAAATACCATTAAATGGACTGAATTTAAATCAGTATAAAAACATTTAGACGGACACAAAAATAGCGTCAATATTAACGCTCAAGTCTGAGACTTGTTATAGTAAACCGAATACAAAAATACCTTAAAATAGACTAAATTTAAATTAGTATAAAAACATTTAGACGGACACAAAAATAGCGTCAATGTTAACGTTCAAGTCTGAGACTTGTTATAACAAACCGAATTCAAAAATCCTGTAAACTAGACTAAAGCAGTATAAAAAATATTTAGACGGACAAAAAAATAGCTGAATTCTAAAATACCGTTAAGAAACTGAAGCTAAATAAATAAACAAAAATAGCGTCAAAATAGGCTTTTTGCATAAACTGAACACAAAATAGCGTAAGAATATACTTTTTGTAACAATCCTAACACAAAATAGCGTAAAAATAGACTTTTCGGAGCAAACCACAACGCAAAAAAGCGTAGTACGGTAAAAGTGACTACTTCGGGGTCTACGTACGAGATATAAAACGCAGGAAGTAATTTTCTTGCCGATTGCGGTGGATAGTTTAGGAGTCGGCCTCCGTCCCACTACTATAATAACGCCTCTATTTCGCCATCAAAAGTAACCGCTTTTTACGTAATGTTGGTTAAGAAATTTATTTATTAACTTTGTATTTTATAGAGTTGTGTGACATTTTTCAGTTTTTATAAAATAAATAGCTTTTATAAATATATCACTAGCTGACCCGGCAGACGTTGTTCTGCTATTTTTTTATGTGGCTTTAGTAAAAAAATGGGATGAGTCACCCTTATCACTTAAAGTATCTTCACGCCCATATCCCCGAAGAGGTAGGCAGAGGTACAACCAAGGCACCCACGACTAGCCGAAGATACTAAGTCCCACAATGTGATAGGTGGCAAGCCTATCGCCAACCGGGCACAATTCCAATCCCGACCAACATTTTTTTTTTTATTAGAAAATTGGAAAAATCCAATTTTCTTTTTTTTGTTGGCCGACCCGGGATTCGAACCCGGGACCTCATGCAGTCAAGTCCAACACCCGGACCGCTAGACCACAGAGGCGATCACTTAAGGATATGAAAAATAGATAGCCGAATCTCAGACCTACTGAATAAGCTTATAAATTTTGCAAAAATCGGTAAAGCCCTTTCCGGTAACGAACATAGTCACATAAATAAATATAAAAATTATCACAACAATAAAAGACTTTTTTGTACATTTTTGTTTTTATGAAAGATAAAGAGCAATTTTTTGATTAAAAATACACATAAGAAAACCTTCTAGCTGGTATTTCCGAAGAGGTAGGTAAGAACAACTAGGCAACCATGATTAGCCAAAGGACTTAGTCCTGAAAAGTTTCTTCACGCTCGTATTTTTGAAGAGGTAGGTAAGAACAACTAGGCAACCATGATTAGCCGAAGGACTTAGTCCTGAAAAGTTTCTTCACTTCACGCTCGTATTTTTGAAGAGGTAGGTAAGAACAACTAGGCAACCATGATTAGCCGAAGGACTTAGTCCTGAAAAGTTTCTTCACTCTCGTATTTTTGAAGAGGTAGGTAAGAACAACTAGGCAACCATGATTAGCCGAAGGACTTAGTCCTGAAAAGTTTCTTCGCGTCGTATTTTTGAAGAGGTAGGTAAGAACAACTAGGCAACCATGATTAGCCGAAGGACTTAGTCCTGAAAAGTTTCTTCGCGCTCGTATTTTTGAAGAGGTAGGTAAGAACAACTAGGCAACCATGATTAGCCGAAGGACTTAGTCCTGAAAAGTTTCTTCACGCTCGTATTTTTAAAGAGGTAGGTAAGAACAACTAGGCAACCATGATTAGCCGAAGGACTTAGTCCTGAAAAGTTTCTTCGCGCTCGTATTTTTTAAGAGGTAGGTAAGAACAACCAGGGAACATATTTCATAGTGTAAGATTAACGTGAAAGATGGCAAACCAATTGCCAATTGGACAAATATTCCATCCCACGCAACGCTGTTCAACCATGCATTTATGAGACGATTGAAAACACATTTTGAGTTGCCTGATCAAGGAACCAAACCAAAGAACTCATGTAGTCACTGCTACGTTGATTATTAGACCACTGAGGCATACTTACGTAGTGTACGTATACGTAGTGTACGGTAGATAGGACTAAAAAATAATCTACCTTTAAAATAATTTGTAACAAATTATGAAACTTATGTTCATAAATAAATGAAATGTTTATTAAAATGTAAATAAGGGCTGTGATTTAAATATGTAACTTCTTAAAATTAACTAAATATTTGCACACCACAATGTGGTAGAATATGTTTTATTCTCAAATATCTTTATAACAACTTTTTAACACACATATTCCGCAAATAAATAATTTTCATTTCATTTCATTTCATTACTAAAGGCCCCATACTTAGTCAGCCAGAAGAGCCAATCAGCGCACTCCCTCGTTCCATGATTACTATGAAATATTGCGCTCTAAAGTAAATGTCTTAAGCGCCAAATCACTATTTTTGACACTATAAAAGTAATTTGAAAAAAAAAAATATAAAAACTGAAACAGTTATCTTTTAGGTATAATACTTATCTATGTTTATGTTAAATCTGGTGTCGATATTTTCATAATTGAAGTAGACAGTTGGGTTTTGCTTTCAAAAAAGGGTTAACTTTTTGAATTTTTTCTATCGAGCAAAGTGAAATGAATCGTGTTTTGGAAACACTAGTCTTATAAAGCATATTAATGTTGATCTTGTGTATTTTTGTCGCCAAGATCCATAATTGCTTTGTATGAAAAAAACAGTATATTGCTGACGTATTTTAGCATACATGGCCCCTTAATACAGACATAAGTTCCTATCAATATAATAGGTGGTAATACCTAGCTCCGTTTTATGTAAGCTAGGTTACCGCCCACTCCAAAAGCCGAATTAGGATAAGTACTAACCTACAAAATGACGGAATAATTGATAACATACAAAACACTATACGAACCTCCTCTCTTTTTTAAAGTCAGTTAAAGATAGAATCTATTTCAAATACTTTTTCTTTTTGACGTTAGTTGAATATAAAATATGATCTGTGTTGGGTACATCAATTAACATAGATAAGTTTGTAAGGAAAATGCTAATGCGAGTTGCCAGGAAAATACAAGGTTACAACGATAAATATCAAGGAAGTGATTATACTAAATTAGAATATTCACAAAAGGCAATACAATTGATTTCTTTGGCAAAGATGCTAATGAGATATCGTCATCACCTAATTTATTATCATACGTTACTTTTTTGCAAACTTATTGTAATAACTTAGACGAAAATACCTAGTGCAATTTGAATACAGTAGTACTATTTAAATTATGCGCTTCGGCTATATTCGTCAAGCTTCGGAAATCCGAATGTATTTTAAAGAAAACTTCAATTTTTTCCTAGTTTCCTAGCATTTTTTACCTTTATTCTTATATTTCAAACCTTCTCTAGGCTTCCACGAATAATTCAAAACCAAAATTAGGGAAATCGGTCCAGCTGTTCTTAAGTTTTTGCGAGACTAACGAAAAGCAATTGATTTTTATACGAATGAAGATATTAAAAAAAAAGGCGAAGGCGACTAAAAAGTGACAAAACACATTTAGTTTTTTTTTAGAAATTTTGTCTGTCGGTCTGTATGGCTACGATTCACGCTGAAACTGCTAAACCGATTGTCACTAAATTTGACTGGTTGGAACCTTATATTCTGAAGAAGGTTACATGATACTTTTGTCCCGTTTACTAAAGGGGTTCCCATGGGAGAGGGGCAAATATCATGCAAATTTGGCGATAATTTATCAAAGCGTAGTCCGATTTTATATTTTTTTATGTTTTGTAGTACAAGTATGTGCTTTACAGATTATATCGGAATTTTCAAGTTAAAAATTTTGTAGCTTAGAAATAAAATACATAACAATTCATTATACAGTGACGAGGTTCTCAATTCGACTATTTTTTTTGAATGTTAGTTACGATTACTTATGATTTTGATTTTTTTTTAGAAAGATAGGTTATGATTCTGAGGTGGTTCCATATTAGTTTTATCATGATCAGACTAGTGGTTTATGAGTAATCCTATTAATATTATAAATGCGAAAGTTTGTATGTTTGTTCGTTTATTACACGCAATGAATATATGATGAAATAATTACCATCCGAGCGAAGTCAGGACAGGTAGCTAGTCCTACTAATATTATAAATGCGAAATTTTGTATGTTTGTTACTCCAAAAATTGCTTAACTGATTTTCATGAAATTTGGCACACATACATAGAGGAGGCACCCTCTATGTGTGAATGCCAAATTTCACATAATAGATTGACACATAGAATAGTTTTTATCGCAAAAAAATTATCCCGCGGGACCATTAACCACGCGGGCAACAGCTAGTAGTGCATGAATTTAATCAAGATAAGTAAAAAAGATAAGTGAAAAATGTATGCATTATTAAGTGAATCTAATATAAAAAATAAATTAATAAAATTTATGAGGGACCAGGTTGGAAATATTTGCTACCATTCGATCTCTGTGGTCTAGCGGTTCAGGTGTTGGACTTGACTTCATGGGGTCCCGGGTTCGATGCCCGTGTTGGGCAACAAAAAAATGTGGTTTTTCCGATTTTCTAATAAAAAAATGTTGCTTGTGATTGGATATGTGCCCGTTTGGTGATAGGCTTGGCACCTATCACATTGTGGAACTTAGTGTCTTCGGCTAGTCGTGGGTGCCCTGGTTGTGCCTCTGCCTATCTCTTCGGGGATATGGGCGTGAAGATGCTGCTATAACCTATATGATGTCAAACAGCGAAAATAATTGGTTTAGCAAAATTGTGGAAAAAATATAAAATTAAACATTGTGCTCATATTATAACACGTTACAAAAACCAGTGTAATAGAAACATAATTAAAAGATGTAAGAATCAGTGTCGGTCTACAAAATTGGCAGTTTACTGTCCTCTTTCCTCTAATGTGAGTTATATATATTTATGGGACTTAGTATCTTCGTCTGCGTACTTAGTCGTGAGTGCTCTGGTTGTGCACTTATCTTTTGGATATGGCGTGAAGACATTTTTTTTTTCGAAAAAATAATTATCAAAACGCGACGTGGTACCCAATGAAATAGTTGGAGTCGGTTTTTGTAGTTTTACTGCGCTTAATTATTTAACTATGTAAGAGAGATTGCTCGATAATTATTCCTTGATAAGAGGTAATGGGGGTCTTCCGTGAGACTTGACAGCAGTATTGTTTTCATATTAGGTACCTACTTTGATTACCATGAGTCAGGTTGGTTTTACTTTTTTTTTCTTAAAAAAAGATGGTGAATAAGGAAATCACTCTCCTGAGGACTTTGTTGTTAAAAATATTTATTGAGTTCACTTGTTTATTGTTAAAATATAGTTATACTTTAGATAATTGAAAAATATTATTAAAAACTAGGTAATGGGTTTGCGTCATTAATTTCCATAACTTGGAAAGACATATTATGTTTTAACCAAAATGTTAATTATATGTAGGTATGAAATTATATGTTACTATAAGTTTTAAATGCAGTTGTTTTCTCTTCTGTCGCACTCCGATTTTATACTAAACTAGCCGTTCCGATGAACTTCGCTCCACCTATTCAGTTTGTATAAGAAAAATCAAAATATTTTTATTCCTAATTTAATCACAGTCGAACGGGATAAAAATTATCCTATATCCGTTTTATGGTTCTAAGCTTCCTCCTTATCAATTTTCAGGCAAATCGGTAAAGCCGTTGTTGAATTAAAAAATGGTAACTACGGCTTTCTTTTATATGTACTTGTGGTCGCCCATTGATCGAAATTCGACCATAACAAATTTTAATAACTTGTCGATAAGAACGCCATCTTTATTTCTCAAGACTTTGTTTCCAAACTTTTTAGTGCGCCATCTGTGATTTTTTATCGTTATCATATATATATTTGTTTGTGTGTGTCAGATGCATGGTAGTGTGGGTAATGTTTTATTTATTGATTTAATGTACTTTATAAGCATTATTATTGAAAAATATTAACGTTTTGCACTTCTCCTACACATGAAGTATAAGTGTGCCAAATTTCATACTCCTCCGTTCGCGCAATTTTCGTAAAAAGGGGTCCAAAGTAATCACGTATTAATATATAGATATAAATGTAGTATCAAAGTAGAGTTCATGGTCATTTTCAGTAAGTACGTTTAAAACGAGAATTCCATTCCCACGTAAACTTGGGGAAAACTCTTCACTTAACTAAACCTTAGGAACGGATAAATGCTTTGTTTGGTTAACCCTTCATCCGCCCTAACTAATCACCAGTATATTGGGTGCGACTTCGATTGGTTAACCCTTATTAATTAAAGTCTTGAAGTAGGATAGGGCGTTGAAGCGGTTTTCCGGATTTTTTTTTCCTTAATCTTGGGCTAGCTCGAGCTATTTCATAAGAACGATTAAGGCTAGTTTCCTATATTCAACGAACTGTAAACCGCCAGTATCACCAAATCAATCAAATCAAATAATATTTATTCAACGTAGGTACACTTGTACACTTGTCGACGTCAAATCATAACATAATAGCAAACTATACAATAAAAAAAAATTAAAAATAAAACAATATTATTAAATTAAATCAAATAAAAGTAAATATTACATATTGTAAATATGTCAATCACAAAAATATCTTAATTAGTTAATTGATAATATAAAATAACCAAAACAAAACAATTATTACTAAAATCAACAAGGAAATAGAATTAAGACATAGACTAACAATAACAATTTTACAAAATTAAGAGAATAAATAACCGAAAGATAAAATTAGGTTGTCATTGTTGCTAATAACGGTCAATTTTGTACTACAGTTAATTATCTTTAAAAGTTTTTATCATCAACAAACTCTTGTATTGTGTAGTAGGCTTTCAGACATAGCTTATGCTTCAGTTTTGTTTTGAATCTATGATATGGTAACTCTAAAAAATCCTTCGGCATTTTATTATAGAAACGAACACACTGACATATAAATGATTTTTTAATTTTGCTAAGTCTCGAAACTGGTGAAACTAGCTTATTTCTGTTTCTGGTAGTATAACAATGAGTGTCGCAGTTCTTTTTAAATTCACTGATGTGTTTTTTTACATATAGAAGGTTTTCGAGAATAAACTGGTATGTTTACACCATTAGTAGTATGCCTAAAAGTAACGAACTGTTGCTCGTAGTTGTACAAAATGTTTAGTTTAGCGTTTTTAATGTTTATTCGTACAAAAAATGACCGTTCGCAAGTAAAACGACTCCTTTCTTGAAAACATACCAGACATAATCGATTTACAAAAAACAAACTGTATATATACCGTCTTATAAATAAATATGGACTAAGGTAGGCGTAAGACTAAGTTAATATTATAGTCTGTATCACATTGTTATAAAGACTACAATACAAGGCACAACCTGGGAGTACTTTAATCCGTTTTATTAATGAGACGGATAAAGTTTAACACTAATTTAATTTGAGGTTATTTTGAAACCGGCTACAGACCTCTGAAAAGGTTTTGAAATCAATAAAAATAATTCAATTAAAGTGGTTATTTGTATCGGTAGAATTAAACACCTGAATAAGGTTTTTTTTTAATCAGCAATAAAATAAATGTTTGAAAACGCCTTTTTAAGGTCTTAAAGCGGTTCTAGGCCTTATTTGGGTTGCTGGGATATTGACTCTCAAATACTTCTTTAGCAAAGTGGTTACTGCGACGTTTACATTTTCTTTTATATCTTAAAATTATAATCTATCGCCTAATTGCCTCTGTGGTTTAGCAGTTCAGTTGTTGGACTTGACTGCATGAGGTCCCGGGTTCGAATCCCGGGTCGGACAACAGAAAGAAAGAAAAATTAGATTTTTTCAATTCTCT
This sequence comes from Calephelis virginiensis, assembly GCA_002245475.1. Taxonomy (NCBI): domain Eukaryota; kingdom Metazoa; phylum Arthropoda; class Insecta; order Lepidoptera; family Riodinidae; genus Calephelis; species Calephelis virginiensis. The sequence goes on from NJDC01000924.1 coordinate 9,825, forward strand.
AATGAAAAAAATGTTGCTCGGGATTGGAAATGTGCCCGGTTGGCGATAGGCTTGCCACCTATCACATTGTGGAACTTAGTGCCTTCGGCTAGTCGTGGGTGCCCTGGTTGTGCCTTTGCCTATCCCTTCGGGGATATGGGCGTGAAGATGCTGCTATAACCTATATGATGTCAAACAGCGAAAATAATTGGTTAAGCAAAATTATGGAAAAAATATAAAATTAAACATCGTGCTCATATTATAACACGTTACAAAAACCAGTGTAATAGAAACATAATTAAAAGATGTAAGAATCAGTGTCGGTCTACAAAATTGGCAGTTTACTGTCCTCTTTCCTCTAATGTGAGTTATATATATTTATTCCACTCACACGTTTCCAGGGCGAATGGGATATAGAGCGAGAATATATGGTTCTTGTATATTGATTTTCCTTTCGGGAAAAGTTCGTTTTAGGTTAGGTGCTAATGAAATGTATTTGCGTCGGGATGAAAGAACCTCATCATTCTGGAGTTAGTATTTAACTCCCGAATGAAAAGAATGAATGAGGGAATGTCTTATTGAAGGAATGAATTAATACTCTTTATTATGAACAAAAATTTACAAATATAGGCACTGTTTCATTTATATAAAATGCGGCCTTATCGCTTTGGAGCGATCTTCTCTACCTTTAGAAAAGAGAGATGTTATTAATTTGGCGTGTCCGCGTGTGTCTCTGGCATCATAACTTTTGAATGGATTGACCGATTTCGATGCGGATTTTGTTTAAAAGCTGAGGCGATCGAGATTCTACTTACCTGTATTACATGTAAATTTTGTTGGAGGTTATTGATTTTTTTTTAATTTTTGTGTTATTTGGTTACGTTACTCAGAGTAATCCAGAATCCTGGATTTTTTATATTAATAGATAGTTAATAAGCAAGTAGTTCTAGTAAGAGATAGTCGTCGTCTATAAACAACTAAGATATTACTGGTGCGTTGTTTTACCTTGGGCAACATCTCTATCCTCTACCCTATACCTAGGCGTAGCAGTGGTAAAGACTGAATGGTGATAGTGGTGAAGAGTGGTACAGTTACTAGCGACCGAGGTAGAGCAGTTATCGTACAGTACTCTACCACTTAGTTATAACTAATGAAATAATCCCGGAACCTAAACTACCATTAGTATTATTACTAGCATAGCATAGCATATAGGATGGGGCTCACATTCTAACGAAGGAAAATGATTATTCCAATGGTGTAGGCAGTCAGAAAAGGTAGGGTTCTTGATATCACCGTCTTACCATCTTGTAGCTATAGAATCAGTGCTCGCTCTTATTATGTTCCTTGGAGGGTTACCAAGTAGCTTGCACACGTGGCCTCAGACTCAGTCATCAGATAAGAATAT
>NJDC01000924.1:11470-30896 GCA_002245475.1 Calephelis virginiensis
GTTAGGCGCCGGGCGCAAGAGAGGTCTTCGTCGCCGAGACCGGCGGCGACGGTGCAGTGTTGTGTTAAGGTGATGTGAGTTTGCCGTGTTCCGGTTTGGAGTTGGGAGAATAGCGTTTGCCGCGGTTATTGGGTCCGGGGGATCCGATAACACGTGGCGAGGTCTTCTATGATCAGGGGGAGTCAGTTACTCGCCCAGGTAGTACGCACCGCTTTACCTATTTCTGCTGCCATAATGACATGTTATGTTCCAATCAGGAGGGTATGGTAGCTAGTAAACTTGCAAAATCATTGACTAAACATTTCGGCTAATAGGGACGCACCTACAATATCTATGGTGGCCGTAGGTGGTAAGAGATAACCGTGGCCTATAGACCACGGTTATCTCTTACCACCGGAAGTGGTAATTTACCGAGTGTTTATTCTTATCACAAAGATAAGTAAATAATAACTAGCTGTGCCGGTGAACTTTGTTCCACCCGCTCTGTTTATATGGAAAAACTCAAAATTTTCTTAGTTTCCTGTGAGTGTCCCTTTTTTCTTATCTTTTAAACATTCGCTGGACTTGAACAAATAATTCAAAATTAAATTAGCCAAATTGGTGTAGCCGTTCTGGAGTTTTAGCAAGACTAACGACAGCAAATAATTTTTATATACATAGAAGATTATAGTCGACGTTGATGACTCTTTTTGCGTAAGGCAGGTCATGAAGCATGATACAGCGATGGTTCTTTAAAAAGTGGTCATGAGTGGTTTTACTCCTCTAGTCCATAATGGTAGCACTTATTGTTAGGATTTAACTATTAGTAGGTATAACATATATATTAGTTTTTTTTTTACCTTTTTATTGTTTATATTAGTATTAAGTAAGTATTTATGTAGAATAGTTTATGATTTTAATTAAGTTTTTTTTTATCTCTTTAATCTTAAGCTTGTACACTGTCTGCCTATCGCTTTTTATTTTGTATCGTTTTTCTCTATCTTAGGTTAGCTGTAAGATTTCTCTTGTAAGAGATAAGCTCGTCTTTTGTACAATATTATATTTGTATTTTCTCACTGTTAATTTTATATTACGTGTACAATGAAGTGTAAAATAAATAAATAAAAAATCCCTAATGTTACAGGAATATATATTACCATTAATTAAAAAAGGTTTTATGGTATTCCCGAAGAGGTAGGCAGAAGCACAGCCAGGGCACCCACGACTAACCAGACTCTAAGTCCCACAATGTGATAGGTGGCAAGCAGAGCTCAAAAAAAACCCTGAGCAACGTTTTATTACAAAATTTTAAAAAAATTAAATCGCCTCTGTGGTCTAGCGGTTCAGTTGTTGGACTTGACTGCATGAAGTCTCGGGTTCGAATCCCGAGTCGGGCAACAAAAAGAAAATTGGGTTAATCCAATTTTTTTATAAAAAAATGTTACTCGGGATAGGATATGTGCCCGGTTGGCGATAGGCTTGCCACCTATCACATTGTGGGACTTAGTATCTTCGGCTAGTCGTGGGTGCCCAGATTGTGCCTCTGCCTACCTCTTCGGGGATATGGGCGTGAAGATACTTTAAAAAAAGAAAATTGTAATTTGTGGCGCTACCCGAAAATCGAACCCAGGACCTCACGAAGTCCACTACATACCACAGAGGCGATAAAACACACAAACACCAAAATTTTGACAAGTATTCAAACTTATTATTTGTCTCTGTCGGGAACCAAACAAACTTGTGCTAAGCTAAGTTATACAGCTACAAATAGATATCAGAATATATCCCCTAAATTGTGTCAAACCCAACTTAGTTCGCTATTCCTGTTGTCTATCGATTTTCCCAAACTGTCACTGGCTGACCCAATATTATAAATAACTACGGCTTGGTTATATTTTTGTCAACCGACTCCAAAAAGGAGGAGGTTCTCAATTCGACTTCTTTTTTGTATGTTTGTTACGCGATTACTCGGCCAATAGTCAACCGATTTTTAAAAAAAAAGGTCATGATTTCGAGATGGTTTCATAATCCTACGAGTGGTTTCTAAGTTATACTTTATAGTGTTTATTTTTTTAAGTCAAAAAATAGTCAAAATATGCTGTACTCAAGCTGTGCAATAACTTGGCAGGGTAGAGATTCAGGTGTTCCTGTCGCCTTAATGACAGTGTCATTTTGCGTCCCTTAGCGTAGAGTAGCCGGTTGATATGCACATTCAAACTTACAACCCCGGATAGAGACTATAATGGCCACGATTATATCTGACCGTCATGAGAACCGAGTAATTGTTCGCTGTCTGATGCCATAAATATAGCTTAGAGAATAAAATATAACAAACAGAATTCTTCTATGCTCTGCTACTCGGACACGAATCTTTTTAACATGGGAAGTCGTCTGTTAGAAGTAGCTAAATAATATAAATATATTCATAAAAATACATGCAACACAAATTATTTTTAAATTAGGGGTTTCCCGAGTAGAGTTCCAAAATTAAAATATCTCAGAGCATATCATAGGCTAGAGTGGTAGCTATTGAAAGCGTATTAAATTTTCGGAGCCTATTTGAATACTATTATGCATGGAAATAATACGTATATGACTGGATAATAAGCTGCAATATTATCTAATCTCGTATTCTGCGCATTGACACGGAACCGTCACGGTGTTATTACATTTTCCATCGCTTAAACTATAGACAATAGAATATTCGACACGTTTTCGGAGCAACTCTTATAGGTTCTTTTTCAACCAACTTCCGGTTATTTCTATAAATGATCTGGCTAATAAGCTAACGGACCACCTAATGGTAAGTGGTCACCTAAATGGACGCCATTGCCCGTAAATATCCGAAATATTAGAACGTAACGCAATATCGACAGATATTGAAAAACTACAGTTTTATGAATGATTTTCTGTCACAAATATCTGTAAGGCTTCTCCTAATGGTAAGAGTTAACCTTCGACTTTAACACCACTCATGGTATTTGTGCGTCTCTGCCTTAAGGCTGCAAGTCCCTCTAGCACGGAACACGATAAATTATTATGTTGTAATTAAACATAAACGTTATGGCTGCAGGGATTGGTAACTGATGTCAATTCGGGCAACTGCAGCAAAGTACGCCACCACATAGTGGTAATAACTAGTCTATTAATAGTTTAAAATAAATCCTATTTGGCATGGTCCACAATAGTCCACATAGCACAAGTACCACTTGTATGGTTCACGTGAATAAAGATTTTTCTGATTCTGATTTCACGTCGGAACGAAGGGACCACTTTTGCTTAATTTTTTTTGTTGTGTTTATTTTCAGCATAAGTTTCTTATGAAAAGAAAACTGGGAAAATTTCAGGGAAAAAGGAAAAACACTACTTTGATTTTGAATTCAAACAGGAGATGATAACTTCAAGCGGTACGAAGTTCGCCAGGTCGGTTAGTAGTATATAAAATCTGCTGAATGTTGCTAGCTGGCTTAATATAGAATAATGTTTTCAATGCTTATAATTGCGAAAGTTTGTTTGTTAGTTACTCCTTCACGCAAAAACTGCTGAACCGTTTCATGAAATTTGGCACACGCATAGAGGATTACTTGGATTAAAACATAGGATAGTTTTTATCTTGAAAAAAATGTCCTTGTGGGATCATTAACTACGCGGGTGATAGCTAGTCTAAAATAATTAAGGCGCAGTTGCTCCAAAAAAAAACACTCCCAATTATTTCATTAACACATGGCGATTGATCATTCTCTTTTCGAAAAATAGCTAAAGATTCCGAATTGGTCCTACACAAATTTTATCATTATCGTCGGATTATGGAGAAATTTATATGGGACCACTTTGGAGCCATGACCTAATTTTCCAAAAAAAGAACCATCGATATTGATTCATTATTGATTTTCGTTAGATTTGATATTCTAGTCGGCAAAAACGACGTTCTCAATTTAAAAATGTTATTTTATCTGTCTTATTTCAGTTTTTTTACTGGATTTCGCCTTTTGTACTTTGTTTTTCTTTTTACTTTTAAGTATTTTTTTTTGTATCTAATATCGGTTGTGTATAATAAAGAGTTAATAATAATAACAATAATATGATTAATCATTAATCAAAAATTTGATAGTTACCGAAAGATTGAAACAAAGTTTTCTCCAAGGTCAGCTTTGTTGGAAGGCAGGATTACAACAATCTAGAACCCCTATAAGATATTATTAACCGACTTGAAAACGGGAGAATCTCAATTCGGCTGTATGTTTTTTTACTTAACCAATAACAAACAAGGTATACGAAACTAGCTTAAATAAACTTGAAAAGGACCTACCTATTATAAAAACTAAAGAAACAGGAACTCTAAAGGTGACCACACTTTTACTTGTGAAGCCGCTTTTTATGTTTTTATTAATGCGCTACTTTTGCTATCATCTTTAATAAACATTGCCCTTTTATACTTTATAATTAATAGGACATGTTATAATTAATATTCCAGATAATAATAACACACATTTAACACCCCTGCCGTTCTTGTGGAAAATTGCAGACATTTCTGAATTTAAATGAACCTTAAATTGTTATAATTAAAATTTTATCATTGTTTGAAGTTCAAATAAAAAAAGTACAGTTAATACCAAAAGGTAACAATCCCGTGTGCAGAGCGACTAATGTACCTTTTTATTTAACAATTGATTAATTGGTAGGGGCCTAAAATATAAATAAGAGTACTTTGAAATAATGGTATTATCTACCTATGAAGTAGCATTTAAAATTAGATAGAATGTTGTTAACACTAATTAAAATGAACAAATTTTAAATGTTTTTTCGTAGGTAGAAAAGACAATTATTTAGAAGTAGTCTTATTTATATTTTGATATTTAGGTGCCCTAATATCGGTTTAATTTTTCAATTCAAAAGTTACACTAGCCGCTATGCACATTTGTGTACAGCGCAACACGCGATGGTAGTCCTTTTTCATTTTAATAATAAATTAATAATCAAACATACAAACAATATTGCGTTTACAATGTACATTATTATAATGTGAATCAATTTTAGTCAGTTTAATTCCGTTTATAGTTTTATAATATTTCTTACAAGAAAGGCGGGTGTGAAGTAAAAGTAAATCACTACATGGTGTAGAACAAAGTCACTTCCTCTGTCCCTATGTATGTATGTATGTATGTAAATCTAAAACTTTGCAACTTTGCATATTCTGTTGAATAATAACTATGGCCTATGGACACCATAGATGTTTTAGGTAAGCCACTGTAATATGGCCGAGTTGTTAAGCCAATAATTATTGTACAATTTTACCGACTGACCCTGAAAACTGGAACATGACAAAGTCATTATGGTGGTAGGGCTAGGTAAGGCGGTGGATCCCTACCCGAGTAGTTGCTGCACAGCACTTGACCACCGGTGGTCTTGTTGGTAATAACCTAGATTTTAACCTGTACTCGCATCTCACGAGTTTTAGAGAACCCATTTACGCATTAAATATTTGTGGCTGACTTTACGATAATGTATTTCATAATTACCATAAACCTATCAAAATTTAAACAATGCATGAAATTTTATTCAGTAATTAATTTAATATTGTTAATTAGTCCAGACCTCTTTGTATATTTTTATGAGTTATTATTTTTTATCTCGAAGAAATTCTATTTTAAACAGGAAGAATCTAAAGAATTTGTTTTTGGAACGAAGTTCCTTATTGTGCGTTGTGAAAGGAGGCTAAACGGAAAAAATCTTACGAAAAGTTGTCACGACACTTTTTGCTATAGTAAGCTATTGTAAGCTTTGCGGATTGCACATTTTTTTATGTTTCTCTGTCTGTCTCTTTTTATTTTTTATTTTTTTTCATGTTTCTCTGTCTGTATGTCTCTATAAGAGAGATAGAGATAGAGATTACTAGAGATTGATAGAGATTGAGAGAGAACTTCGTTCCATCCGAGTGTCCCTTGACACCTCACAACTTTTTTTTTGTAAATTGCTGTTTAAAAAGCCTGCTTAAAAATTGTAATTTGTTTAGTGGCGACCAAGTAGTTGTAAACTACGACCTATAAGTTTAGTGGTTTGATGTTGGCGACTACATGAGATCTCAGGTTCGACTCCCAATGTATTTCTAAAAATTTCTAAAAAAAAGAAAGCAAGAAAAAATCCACCACAGGCAGGATTTAAACCTGTACCCTTCCGTCTCATGTCACCGAATGTTCTAACTCTTTTAGCTTCTAAGGAATCAACTGGTATAGCGAAATTTGTAATTAGTTTTAATCACAATGTGTTTTTAACTGTCTAATAAAACATCGCTATCCCGGATTGGATAACAGCGTGGTTGGCGATATACAGGATGTATTTGACACCGTAACGAAAACTACTGTGGTAGTGTAAAAAAAATCCTTTGACAGCTTTTGTCGGAAATAAGTGGTTAAATATTTAGCAGTTTTTCAGCCCGCAATGTATAGCGAACAAAGTATATGCATTAAGCCGCGCATAGCGGGCTGTAAGTACCGACCTAATGCGCTGTTCTATTACATTGCTGTTTTAGTAAAAATGTGTTATTTATTAGATATTAAATAAAAATCGAGTTTCGTTAGATTGTATCAATGAAATAATAGTAAAATCAATACAAAAATAGATTTTTTTTTTAAATTAATGAAATTTCCGACACAAATTTCCAACCACATATCTATCATGTACCGAATCCATGGTTGGACTTTTCGTTACGCTGTCATTTACACGATGTATTTACCACCTATCACATTGTGTGACTGAAGTTTCATTTCGAGGTAAAAATAAAAATAGAAGTTATTAAAGTTTATCAAAAGTGGTTCACAGTTTCGGTTATAAAACTAGATAAGTATCTTCGTTTTAATGTTTAGTGTAGTTAGATTTTAATTGAGAAAATATAATTTAAGTACCTGGCACAAGTTATTACATGATTATTAATATTTATCTATTTAACTAACTATTATAAATATTACCTGTGGACATATCTGGTCTGGTCTCTGAATTCTCGTTAACTACCTTATATTATATTTAAAACTAGCTATTCCGGCGAACTTCGTTCCACCCGTTCAGTTTGTGTGGGAAAAAATAAGATGGTTTACCTAGTTTCCTCGCACTTTTTCCCTATATCTTATCTTTTAGATCTTCCCTGGACTTGAACAAATAATCCAAATCAAATTAACCAAATCGGTTAAGCCATTTTTGAGTTTTAGTAAAACTAACGAACAGCAATTTTTTAAGTAACGAAAAGAAACGTTTTTGACAATAACTAAAGCAACAAAAAAAAAGAATTTGCAAAATCGACCCATTCGTTCAGGCGTGATGCGATGAACGCGCGAAATGGAGTTTCGTTTTTAAATATAGAATAGCTACATGTATAAGTAGGTTATACTTTGTGTGTTCTTAACAAAAAACAAAAACCTTTTTGGATGTTCAGTAGTCTTGAAGACGTGTCAGATAAAGACGAGAGTTAAAACCGTTGTTAGAAATTCACAGTTAGTTGAACTGAGAACAAAGTAAAGTAATAGTTGGTTCACGTTTGCATAATAACTTTAATAACATGATTTAAACCTATAATTTTAGTCTTCAAGACATGAGCGAACATTTCATTAAAACTTTTTTTTAATGGCTAAGAAATTATCCCTGGACACATAAAATCTACAAATTTGAAAGAAAGAGAAAGCGTAAATAGTGAAGAAAGGAATTAAAAATTTCGCCACAGGATTTTAATCCTCAGTAGGTCAAATGGTTAGAGCATTCGTCAGCTTTTTGGTTTTTTTTTATTTTTTTAGACCTATAAAAAGTTTTTTATTTTTTTTTTCAATAAGTCCAATAAATTCAACCCAAACACAGAGAAAGTGCTTAACTAAAAACATTTTGGGAGAATTTCTGGAATGACTAATGAGTTGCCAACCTCGCGGTTTTTACAACTTCACCGGTTTTTAAAAAAAATATTTTAATTTAATCCCAAAGCAACTTTAAGAAACAATACAAATACATACATACTTAAATACCAGAAGAAATTTCATGACCACACCCGGACTCAGAAATTCAGACACCTGGATCACACAACTATCTCCGATGGGAATCGAACCCGTATCTCGCGGTATGTGGTAGAAGTGTACGCTAACCTCTCGTTCAACGGCGTAGTTAAGAAATAAACATATTTCTAATGACTAACTTATACCGTGTCCTATTAGTATCAGATTTCACGACTAGCAACGGATTGGGGAATTCTGGACAGGAATACGACAATTGAGAGCACTGTTACAAAATATCATACGTTAACCCACAAGTCAACACATAACTTACAACTTTTAGTTCAGTGATCTCGTAGTCTAACCTTGAATACTTGCGGTCTCGGGTTCGATTCCTGGGTCGGGCAGTTCCAAAGGTTTTTTCAATTTGTAACAAAACAACGTTGCCCGGGATTAAGTCCCCCTTTGTGATAGGCTTGCAACCTATCACATTGTGGGACTAAGAATCTTTGCCTAATCGTGAATGTCCTATTATTGCCACTGTCTACCTCTTCGGGCTAACGGGCGTAAATATACCTACTTATCTACAATAACTAGGAAATTCGTCTAAATAAAGCAATAATCTAAATTACTAGATCTTTTCATTTCGGGCGATGGGGTCGTCATGTATATACTATATGTAAATACCCTATACCACAAAACTGTTAGAGTCTATTAAGATTCACGTTCATGTTATAAAATTAGTTTTTAATCGACTTAAATAAAGAAGGAAATTATATGTTCGACTCTTATATTTTTATGTATTATATTCATTGATTTTTCCGTAATTTCTGGACCGATTTTAAAATATCTAATTTGTTTGAAAGAGCGTACTTTTGAGGTGGTCCCATTGTCAATAAGTGGTCCGATTTTCACTGAATAGATCCAGTCTAATGGAATTCCAGGGAGATCGAGAAAAATACTTAATTTTTGTGTACGTAGATGATTTACTTATTAAAGTAAGTCGTTTTTTGCAGTGAAACTGCGCTTAAATTGTTATATTTAAAAATTTCAGCAACATTGGCAGAGAAAGCAAAATCTAAAGCAAAGAACTGCATTTGATTCAGCCACTTTAGATATCTATTTATACGATGTTTCATTGCTGCAAAGTGGCACAGTTGATTATAGGTTACAATACTACACTATCAATGCAATAAATTATAGTGCAGTCGAAGGTCGTTGGTTCGAATTCCGTACATGATTAAATTTTTTAGTTACGAAGTTTCTTGTTTCCCGAGAAAGAGAAGGATTGAAAAAAAGTGTTGGTGTTAAAATGAGAGAGGGCATGCTCCGTTGGTTCGAACATGTAGAAAGAATGGCTGATGAAAGATTGACAAAGCAGACATACAATGCGAATGTGAATGGATGTAGGTACCTGGGAGACCTAGGTTGACATTTCACGATCAATTCGCTCGGGTGTTATCCGAAGGTGGTGTCAAGAGTCTCCGAAACCGGCGTGTTTGTATGAAAAGGGTCATGAATGTGGAGGAAGCTAGGCAGGTTTGCAAGGATCGTGAGGTTGAGGTTTCTGGTATGCAAAAAAGTTAGTATGGAAATGTACATTTAGCAATGAAGCTTTGACTTCAATTTTGAAATTAAAATGTTCGAAAATTACGAAATAAAACTCACAAGTAATAGGATTAATATAGAAATTCCTTTGTCACTATACACACGAGTTATATAATATAACCAGCACGACAAATGTCATTATGGTTATTTACTATTTAAGACAGTTTGGCGCAACTCTCATATCAAAAAATAAAAAAAATAGGTTTGTTATGTTTTTTATTCGCCCAAATCATATGCCACTAGTTGCCTTATATCTGAATGCCTTTAGACTTACTTTCAATTTATACGGGTTATACTTTTTCAAGTAAACTTTATACAAATTCAGGTTTGCTACGTATCTATGGAAGTCCCGCCTCTTATTACGTAGTATTTATATACTCTTTGATTTAGGAATAAAATGTTTTTAACAACGTCAATATGTTAATAATGTGATGAGTTTTTCAAATCAAGATCCATTAAGAGAGTTTTGGCGCCATCGAGAGAAAAGATGGTCGAAGTTTTTTCATAATTATTGAATTTCGTATTAATATTGAGTGAAATTGGTCAATTTTGGTGGCATTTTGTACAATTTTGTTCAGTGAAAGTGCACAAATGAAATAATCATGAAGAAATTAGCGTATCGTATATTTCCTCGTTGCCGCCAAAACTCATTTCATGAGCTTGTGTTAAATAGTCACCGTTTTACCCAAGAGCCTGACATGACTTACTGACGACTTACGACTGATGACTAATTAAAATTAATTGAAATTGATATAAAATTTGATGCAAATTACTACTTGACTAATGGCTAAATACTAACGTGAAGGCCAAAACCTAAAGAAAGAAGAAGATCCATTAATACAAAAAATCTTCAGGGTAAGCTTCTCCTATTTTAAAATTTTTGTTAACCCTAATCATAATGGAGATTTATCAATCCTTTTTTATCGGTATTATAATATGACTAAATATAATTACTTTTATTAACTTTGGGTAGAATAGAAAAAAACTGACTTACTTGCCAAACAGCGGATGCCATAAGTGGAATGATGATGGATCGTGAGGATGAGGAGGCATCATCGGTGGTGGTTCGCCAAGTGGTGTTGTACTGCCCACTTCTGGTTCGTCTCTTCTCCGACCCATTGTGGTTGGCGTAGTAGGCGTCCGCCGAGATCCAACACCAGACGCAGCCGCTGCAGACGGCTCCAGCAAGTTCTGCAGCGACTTGACACTTATTCTAGGACGAGGAGACTCTTGCGAGCTTTGCCTTAGTTGACTTTGAGACTCCGATTGCTTCACTGATTGTAAATAATTATTATTTTGATAATACGGTGATGTTGGACTCTTCTGTTGTCCTGAGCGAGGTGATCTTTGGTTGCCCATCATTTGTGGGTTGAAATACGGGATTTGTAATCCCGGTAATGGCATATTCGGTCGGATATTCGGATTCATGCCGGGATACATGCCTTGTAAAAACGGATTGTGGGGCATTGACCTCTGGTTGCTGTAATTATGAACAATTGGGCTTGTTCGTGCGGAAGAGAGCGTTTTGCTCTGATGGTTTTTAGTGGAATGTACATATGGATTCTGAACATCACTGGATTTTGATAATTCTTTCATTTGATCCGACATTGGATTTTGTTTCGCCCTCTGTGATGATGAAGCGTTTGCATGAGACATGGCTTCTTGCCACATAGCAAATTGTAACCTATTATCGTAATCCATCGGTGGCATCATTGGGAAACCTCCGGGGCCCATAAATCTAGCAGAAGGATTAAACATTTGCGAAAGATCTGGATAATTTGATCCTGAATACCCGGAAGAGTTTAAAGCTTTTAAAAAGTCCATATTTTGAGAACAAGCTGCCATGGCTTCCAGTTGGCTTAGATAAGGAAGCCATAACATTTGATTTAGTGCTGCTGAGGTCGCCGCATCTATGTCACCAGCAAGCGCATCCATTGATGGTATAGGTTTAGGCTGGTTGGTTTGATCAGGTTGTGTAGTTGTTTCTGTGCTAGAAGCACTTTTTGGTGTTGATGGAGTTTTTGTTTCTTTGGGTTTTGGAGATGGTATTTTTTTCGCTTCATTTTCTAAAATATTTTCTAATTGTGATAATGATATAACTAGTATGTCTGGATCTTGTAAGACTGCTGGAAACGCAAAGGCTTCTGGTAACCTCAGCTCCGGCCTTTGGATTAGAAAGGCTGGAATTTCTCTACCTGGTTCGGCGATAATGGAATTAAGTTTATCCTTAGGAATTAATAATGGGTCTGGAATGTTAAATTCTGGATTTGCCTTCAAGGCATGTAATTGTTTTATTGGACTATTTTCGTCACTAGATTTACTTGAAGCTCGATCGGATTTTTTCGGTATTGATTCTTCACTACACTTATTAAATACTTTACTTATTTTTGCTAAATCTTCAGTAGATTCCCTTCGAAGCTTCTTCTCCCTTGGTTCTCCGAATTCTTTATTTAACTTTTTAATTTCATCTGAACAACTGCTTACAGTTGGACTTGCAGATTTCCTATGTTTACCTAAATTCAGTGGTTCGCATTGTTGTTTTGTTATCGTGACTTCTGAAGTATACATTTTCGGCGATGGTGACGATAACAGTGTTTCCAGAAATAATGTTTGTTTACTTTTTGTTGGAGGCATAGTAAATATTTCAGGTGAGGATGGTATGGCAGGAATGCCACTAGGTTGAGGCGATTGCATTGCATCAGACTCTCTTGATGGTGCGCGAGGTACATCTGTTCGTCGTGGCGACGCATGCGGAGTGGGCAACCGTCTATGTACACTTAAATCTTTCGGTTGTTCGTCACTTTTAACAGACATATTATCTTCCGTATTAGAGGTCTCAGTATCGCCAGCCAGTGAAAGAGAACTTACGTTTTTGTCGGGATGTTTCACACTTAAATCCGTGGGCACTAATTCTTCATTACTCAAACTTTCTTCTAGCTCTTCTTTGAAATCCATTTCACTTTCTGGTACTCCGGGACTCGTTTTATTTTCAACGCTCGTTTCCATGTGGTTTTCATCTATTTTTGATTCCATCTGTTCACAAATTTCAGTGCACATATCATTAGGGGTTTCACTAGACGTTGTCATTTCACTTTGGTCAGGCAATGAGTGCTCCTGCATTTCTTCGTAAGATTTAGAATCACCATAGGCTTCAGCCGAATCAGGTACTTGTTCGGAATAGACTGCTTCGTCTACACAGACTTCATTCTCTAGCCTCTTTTCGGCATTTTGACTATACGCCATTTGGTTATCTTCATTAGCATGCTGGATATCACTTGCCTCTGATAGTGATTGTAATGTGCGTGCGGTTTCTTCTGCACTAAAGACCTGATCAGATATGTAACTTTGTTCTTCCACTTGCTGGCAGTCATTTTGGGCCATATGGTCTCCTATGTGATGCAAATGTAATAAGCCCTGTGCTGCTGTTATACTGCTGTGACCGGGGGATTCTAATGTCTGCTCTAGTCGTTCGATAATATCTGATACTGGTGCACTACTAAGCAACATATCTTCTTCCCCAGCATATTCACCCGTACCGTGTACCAAGTGCGCCAGCTTATCAAGAGCTTGACCAAGTATTTGATTATCTTCGCAACCTTTTTCAACAAGAGATTCCAACAAGCCTTCGTCATGAGGGCCACCTAACTCCGGCAAGTAATGTGCTTCACTTAAAGTATCAAACAGATCTTTATGAGTGCCCATGTCTGCCGAGTAATCCTCAGCTCGATCTTGAGGCACTTTCCTTTCAAAATACATTTCATCCGGCTGCTTTACTTCTCCAAGTTCAAAAGACATGACTTCCCGAGCGACCTCCTCTGCAGGGAGGAAGTCGTAAGGTGCGCTGGAGTCGAGATCCAGTAGGCGCTCCCCGCGCTGCTGGTTGAACTCAAGTTCAGCCACGGCGAGTAAGTTGTCGAGCGGCGTGGGTTCAGGTGGGGCGCGCGGTACGGCGATGGTGTGCGAAGGGATGTGCGACTCCAGGTCGGGGTTAAGCCAGACGGGCGGCGCGGGCGGTTCACGTGTTCGCCTCGAGCGACGACGGCGCCGGCGCGGGCGCGGAGCCTGTGGGGGTGCAGGCGGGAGTCGGATGGAGTTGTAGATCTCGGTGCGTGGGATGACTCGCCAGCCGTTGGCGGTTCGCGCTAGGCGGATGCGATTCCTCGGGTCGTAGTCCTCGACACGGACCTCTTGCACTTCGCCGTCCCGCTGGCGCGCCCACAGGAACACGGGGCGCAAGCGAGGGAGCGGGGCCGGCGCGGGCGCGGGCGAAGAGCGCGCGCGGGGTGGGCGCGAAAGGGGGGCGCGGGGCGGGGGTGCGCTGCGGCCGCGCGCATGGGGGCGGGCGGCGCGAGGCTCGCCGCCGCCGCCGGGAGCTCGCGGACACACTCCGCTCGCCGAGCTCTCTCTAGCGACGACCGCGCGGACGCGGCACCGAGGCGGACTGGCGGCCGGCCGCCCCGCTCCCCGCCCGCGCCCCGCCCTCATCGATCCGCGCCTGCACGCCCTGCACCGCACGTAAACACCCCGCCCGCCCCGCCCCGCCGCCCGACCTGCGTGCCCTCGTTAATCTTAAATCCATATCTGTGCGCCGCGACCGCCCTCGGACTACCGGGCTCTCACTACCGGCTCACAGCACTAATATTGTAATGAATTTACAAAAAATAGATTTCAATCCCTTTGAACATGTGATAAATCACTCAAATAATACTTAAAAAATGTGACAATAACCTATCGTGTTCCAATTTTTAAAAAAAGCCATGTTGTACTCAAACCGGTTAGGTTTTAAAGCAAAATACATTTCTTTATTAATTTGAAACATAAGATTTTTTTATGTTATTGGAAGGCAAACAAACGAATTTCCTGATGTTAAGAAATTCACGCTGCCTAGAGACACCTGGGAGTCATATAAGTACTAAAAAATACATTGTACTAACTGCAACTCCGTACAGCCGGAGCATCACATAGAGCGGACGTTTAAATTTTGTATTTTAAAATACACTGATGTTGCGACTCAGAACCGCAAACCTGATGTAATTGGCCCCTCGTTAGCGATCTCTAACCCGGTGGCACCGGACCCCAGACCTCTGTCTGCGCTATGTGGTGCAATGACAATTTTACACAAAGCTCATTACAACGTTTACTTTGTACCTAACAAACACAGAAAACAAGTTAAATATTTTTTGGCGCCAATGGTCTATAAATGACTTGAAAATTCTTAGCTACATGAACTTTCTTAAAATATTTTTAATAAAAATATTAACTTTCAACAATTTTCCAGCTTTTCTCGTTAGACGGTGGAGCAACCATCTTTGCAAATTCCATGCAACAAAACTAGATGGCGCGAAAACGAGAAAACTCTGCATAAATTTCATCGAAACGTTATTATAGTACAAATTAAGATTTTTTGTATTTTGACAGTGTAATTTAAATACGATAAAAAACAGAGAGGGCTAGAAAAGATAGCTAGGTCCAGCATAACATGGTTTAAATGGGAAAACAGTAAATTCAATTGTCAGAATTTATTAATTGTTTCGGTAATGATAGTCTTTCAGTGACGTTAATTGCAATTAAAAATTGTGTAATTCTTAAACAAAATAATATTAAGTGCTTCATTGTTGAAAAATAGTTTTTAATAGGTACCTACTCTTATAATGCACTCTACAAAAAACGGTAACTTTTGTCCGATAGTTCAAAGTTCAAAACAACTTCGTAAATAAAACTTGATGGCGTAAAAAGATGAAGCCCTACATAATATTTATTTAGGCTTTAAAAAATGTTATCATTACGGCGTAACTTAATTACGTAATTTGGAATTATTATTTTATATAATAAAGGGTTTAGTAGCCTAAAATGTAAAACAGCTAGGGAATCAGATAAGTTGGGAAAAAGGGCTCCGACTCTACCAAGTAAGCTACTTTCAATCTTAATTCACTGATCATGAAATAGAGGGAGTTAAAACATATACATTTATTCGGTCCTCGTATATGCTAGAATCATGGATATTAACACGATTTTGTTTCCTCTTTCTTTAGGTTTTGGCCTTCACGTTAGTATTTTGCCATTAGTCAAGTAGAAATTTGCAACAAATTTTATATCAATTATAATTGGTCATCAGTCATAAGTCGTCAGTAAGTCATGTTAGGCTCTTGGGTAAAGCGGTGGCCTCATTACTCAAGCTCATGTAATGAGCTGAAAGTTCAAGCAAACAAATAAACAAACTCTTCAGCTTTTTAGTATTAGTATAGATAGTATAGATTTTAGTTCCGAGCTCTTAAAAAAAATTTAGACGAACCTCCTTTATACCAACTTAGTCATAAAAGACGAGTTTCGGTTCATTTTATTAATAGAAAATCTGGAAAATTAATTTGTCGATACTAAACACATTTAGCGGTAACGTGGTTTTGCACGTTTCCATGTTTATATTATTTTATAATAAGGTTGATAAGCATACTTTTGATTAAATTATCGCTATAAAAAGTAGCCTATGTTCTTTCGTTTATCATAAATTGTCTAAATACAAAGTTTCACTGTTACAGCTTTCA
This sequence comes from Calephelis virginiensis, assembly GCA_002245475.1. Taxonomy (NCBI): domain Eukaryota; kingdom Metazoa; phylum Arthropoda; class Insecta; order Lepidoptera; family Riodinidae; genus Calephelis; species Calephelis virginiensis. Next base: position 27,567 of record NJDC01000924.1, read on the forward strand.
AAATGACGAATTTACATATGAACAGTCATCCCCTCTTTATACCCATTCTCCCGCATTTTTTGCAATAAAAAGTAGCCTATGTTCTTTCGTTTATCATGAAGTGTCTAAATACAAAGTACACTGTGACACCTTTAGAAATGACGAATTTCCATATGAACATTCATCCCCTCTTTTTACCCATTCTCCCCTATTTTTTGCAACAAAAAGTAGCCTATGTTGTTCCTCAGGGTCTATTCTATCTCTGTACCAAATTACATTAAAATCGGTTCTCTGGTTTGGACGTGACAGCGTAACAGACAGACAGAGTTACTTTCGCATTTATAATATTAATAGTAGAAGAAGAGAAGGGTAGATAATTTAGCCATAGCCATAATATAGCGCACAAATATAAGCTTTCTGCTCATGTGCAATTTTTGACTCTCCGATAATTATTTTAGTTTTTTCCGTTTATTTCCAAAACGAAAACATGCACATTTTTTTTATTCGGCGCACATTTACAGCACATCGAGCACTAATTATTTGTCCCACTCATATCACTCTAGGTGCTACTTTCTTGCTGGGGTAACGCACACCCGGTGTGGCGATAAGCTTGCCACCTATCACCCTGTGGGACTTAGCGTCTTTGGCTAGTCGTGGGTACCCTGGTTATGCCTCTGCCTACCTCTTCGGGGATATGGGCGTGAAGATACTTTGAATTAGTGACAGTAGTTTACTAATTCTGACAACCAAAATGTCACACGACAGTCGTGTCCCGGGATATAAGGTACACTCAAGCTATTTGGGCATAAAGAAAAACGATCCCAATGCAAATCATGTATTTAATGAAGTTATTTCTAAACGATGGCCAGACTGGTTAACTGTCTACACAGATGCTTCGAAGTTCTCACTACGTGGCGCTGTAGGGGTGGGAGTCCAGACCAAGATACAAAGTAGTGTTAAGTGCCCTCCGGAGACCTCTATTTTCACTGGTGAGCCCACTGCTCTTTGGAAGCTATTCACTTCATCATTAACCATAACCTAAACAAATCTGTTATTTTTTCTGATTCCCTTAGTAGTCTATATCTGCTTCTCGGTAACAATTTCCATTAATCTTAAAGAAGCATTGTACACTTGTTCCCTCTTAAATTTAAAAGTAGAAATAGCTTGGATCCCAAGCCATAACGGTATCCATGGAAATGAGTCTGCCGACTCCTGTGCTAAAAAGGCTATAACCATAGGAAATACCAATAATTCAAAAATATATCCTCATGACTTGAGCTCTTTTTCTCGAGTTAATCTAGAAGTAATGGAACTCAGCATGGTCAATTTCTAAACGCAATAAAGGCAGATATTATGCCAACATACAAAGTTCCATCCCCAAAAAACCGTGGTTTTTCAACTTAAAAAAAATGAATAAATCTGCTATTTCTTGCTTCATTAGGTTACGACTAGATCACTCGTCTTCCCCTGTTCATTTAAAGAAAATTCGAGTAAGAGACCACTCCTTATGTGAATGTGGCTTAGACGAAGGAACTGTGGAACATATATTCTTCAACAGCTGTCCTAAATATAACATATCCTTATATGAAATCCTCACAAAGAAATCCCTCGCCTTATTAACTTTGCGTGCCTTTTGTCTGATATGTATACATCATTTATTTAAGTCCTCAGTAAATACATAACTAATAACGATATAAAAATCTAACCATTGGCATGTCGAGTTATTGCATATTTCTAACACTGAGTATATTTGCTGTAGTAATGTGAGTGTCTGCATGTGATACGTGTGTAATCTATTGGTGTGTATATTTTGGGTTTTTTGCAGCTTTGACTCCGTAAAGCAAAGAAGCTCTCCTGTGTCTCTTTCACCACAAGACATTGGCGGAATTATTGTGCCTGACGCAATAAAGGCCATATGTAAAGAAAGAAGAAAGTACACTCAGTTTAGCGCAACATTTATATAAAAAAATAAAAGAATTTAGTCTGCCATGTTTTTTATTCACCTAAATCATATGACACTAGTTGCTTTAAATCTGAATGCCTATAAACTTACTTTCAAATTAAACGGGTTATACCTATCTGTCAAGTGTCATGTGTCAATTTCAGTAAACTTCATAAAAAATCGGGTTGGTTGGGTATCTATGGAAGTCCCGCCTCTTTTCACGTAGTATTTATACTCTTTGGGTACACTAAGCAATGGACTTAACTTTACAGACTAAGATTGGCACATGTTTTAAGTCTTTAGGTGGTATGTCAGTCTTGCTATGACCTAATATCATAATTTTCAATAAATAAAACGACAGGATAAATAACAATTACACAGTCCTTAGTTATTTTTTTCAATTTTTATTTTAGTTTCCTTGTGGAAACTTGGTAGTTGTGAATGGATATTAGTAGATATAGGGTGGCAAAGAGAACAGCAACCACTGTGCCTGACGCCACCACATAAAAATGATCAGTGTTGCCAACTGGAACTTCGAAATGTAATGGCTCTGTCACCTGCAAGTATTGAACGTTATTAACAATATTATAAAATGTATGGATCAGTCCTAAAAATTTAAATAAAACAAATATAACAACATCTGTGCATACATATCGTTTTTACAAAAAAAAGCTTTGTTTCATGGGCCATTGTGTGTTTTTACAGTAACCTTCCCAATCATTAACGATTAACCATTATATCTAGAATCTATACTTGTTATCGTCGGCTCTTGGTGGAATTCCATTGCGGTAAAGTGTAGTGGATAAGTACAAGCGCTTACTTAAAAAAAGTGTGTATTAAATATCTAAATTAAGTAAAAAAAGTTTATTGTGCGTTTTCGAAATGTTAAGCTACCAAAAGTGCTTGGTATTTATTTGTGCCTTTCAATAAAAGCAAAAAAAATCAAGTTGCTCTGGCCAGATCTTCTCAGTCAGTGGTCGCATTCTGATCCGGTTGTAAATTTAGACACGTCACAAGAAGTGCCCCCCACTGTCTTTGTGTGTGTATGTGTGTGTGTATGTGTGTGTGTATGTGTGTGTGTGTTTGTGTGTGTGTGTGTGTGTGTCTTATTACTTTATTTGAATGGTGGTGGTAGTGTCAAGAGTCCCCGGAACCGGCGTGTTTGTATGAAAAGGATGTGTAGGAAGCAAGGCAGGTCTGCCAGGACCGTGAGGTTTGACACTAGATACTCTCTGCCTACCCCGTAAGGGACTTGAAGATATGTATGTATGTATGTACTTCATTTGAGTCAAAGCATGAGCATTAATTAGGGACTTACAACATTGACATTTGGCATTTTCCATTTGCACATTTCAGGATTGCCATCTTTTGAGCAGAAAGTGTTCTCTGTTCCTATGCCCCTGTCAACA